>CAUYON010017266.1:0-68501 GCA_963573935.1 Arctocebus calabarensis
GCCTTAATAACTTGTTCCTTTTTATTCCTGAATGGTATTCTGTTACTTGTGTAAACTTGTCTATTCATTCACTGACTGAAGGGTGTTTGGGGTTTTCTTAATTTTTGGCAACTATGAATAAAGATGCTCTACACACTCAAATTTTTGTGTGAACATATTTTCATTTATCTAGAGAAAAAACACTTAGGAGTAGGATTGTTCTGTGTATATGGTAAGTGTATATTTGACTTTAGTAGAAATTGTCAAATTGTTTTCCAGAATAGCTTTAACATTTTGCATTCTTACCAACAATGTATGAAAGTTGTAGTTGCCCCATTACCTTGTCAGCACTCAGTAATGTCAGTATTTTTTCTTTTAAACCTCCTAATAGGTGTGGAATGATACTCATTGTTAAATTTACATTTTTCTAATGGCTGATGATGTAAATTTTTCATGTCTTTTTTTTTGGAGACATAGCCTCAAGCTGTCACCCTGGGTAGAGAGCTGTGGCATCACAGCTCACAGCAACCTTCAACTCCTGGGCTCAAGCGAGTCTCCTGTCTCCACTTCCCAAGTAGCTGGGACTACAGGAGCCCACCACAACGCCCGGCCATTTTTTGGTTGCAGCCGTCATTGTTGTTTGGCGGGCCTGGGCTGGATTTGAACCCGCCAGCTCAGGTGTATGTGGCTGGAGCTTTAGCCCGTTGAGCCTTAGGTGCCTAGCCAATTTTTCATGTCTTATGTGCCATCTTCATGAGCTCTTTGGCAAAGTATTTGTGCATGTATTTGGCCCATTTTTTAAAAATTGGAACATTTATTTACTTGTTGTGGTTTGAGAGTTCTTTATATATTTTGGATTCACATTCTTTATTAGAAATATGATTCAAAAATATTTCCTCAGCCTGTAACTTATGTTTTCATTCACTTGACAATGACTTTCAGAGAGTAAAATTTTTAATTTTGATGAAGTCTAGTTTATTAACTTTTTCTTATATGGATTATTTTGTGGTATAATGTCTTAAGATCTTAAGATCTTTTTGCCTAGGTTATATAACACTCAAACTTTTTTACATTATTTGTCTCAAACTTTTATAGTTTTACTTTTTCTTTAAATTTTAGATGAATATGCCACTCCTACTCAACACAATACTGGAAGTTCTAGTCAGAATAGTGAGGCTAGAAAAATAAATAAAATACAACTAAATAGGAAAAGAAGAAATAAATTTTCTCTGTTCAAATATGACATGATCATATGTAGAACACACTAAAGATTCCACAAAAACTCTTAGAGCTAATAAACAAATTCAGCAAAGTAGGATACAAAATCAGTAACATTGGGATTTTGGTTAATAAACCAAAATTTGCTAATAAACAAATTCAGCAAAGTAGGATACAAAATCCAGCTGCATTTTTATAGACAATTAACAATCTGAATAAGCAATTTTAAAACAATACCACTTATAATAGCATCAGAAAGAATAAAATACTTAGGAATAAACTTAACCAAGAAAGCTAAATGTATGTACCCTTAAAACCACAAGACATTGCCAAAAGACATTAAATAAGACTCAAATAAATGGAAAGACATACGATGTTCATGGACCAGAAGATTATTTACTATTGTTATAATATCCATACTACCTTTAGCAATCTATAGATTGAATGTAATACCTATCAAAATCCCAATGGTATTTTTGGAGAAATAGAAATTCTAAAACTTACGTGAGATCTCAAATCACTCCTTCAGGGCCAAAACAATCTTAAGAAAGAAAAACAAAGCTGGAGGCCTCCCACTTCCTAATTTCAAAGCATATTATAAAACTACAGTATGCCATAAAGATAGGCATCTACACCAAAAGATAGAACAGAAAACCAGAAATAAATACATGTATATATGATAAATGACCTTCAGTAAATCTGCCAAGGCTACTCAATGGGGAAAGGATAATCTCTTCAACATGGTGTTGGTAAAACTTAACATCTACATGCAAAAGAATGAAGTTGGACCCTTACTTAGACTACATACAAAAATTAATTCAAAAATGAGTTAAAGTCTTCAAACATAAGACCTGAAACTATAAAACTCCTGGAAGAAAATAGGGAAAGCCTTTATGACGTTTGTTTTGGCAATGATTTCTTAGCTATGACATGAAAAACACAGGCAACAGGCTCAGTGCTGTAGCACAGGGGTTACGACGCCAGCCACATACACCAAGGCTGGCAGATTAGAACCAGCTAAACAACAACAACAACCACAACAAAAAATAGCCGGGCATTGTGGCAGGCACCTGTGGTCCCAGCTACTTGGGAGGCTGAGGCAAGATAATCGCTTAAGCCCAAGAGTTGGAGGTTGCTGTGAGCTTTGTTAATACAGCACTCTACTGAGGGCAAAACAGTGTGACTCTGTCTCAAAAAAAAAAAAAAAAAAAAAGCACAGGCAACAAAAGCAAAAATAGGCAACTGAGACTACATCAACTTTAAAACTTCTGCACAGCACACATACATGCAAAAAAAAACTCCCCAACAGAAGGAAAAGTTAACCTACAGAATGCAAAAAGTATTTGTAAACTGTGTATCTGATAATTATTAGGCCACGAGAGCTCCTTCCTTGCAAATACACTTGGTACCCTTATAAAAGGGGTCGACGAAGGGTGTCCATCCCTTTTTGGCTTATTGGTTCCTTCCATGTGAGGACACAGCATTTCTCTACTCCAAAGGATGCAAAATTCAAAAGATGCCCTCTTGAAAGCAGAGACCAGACCCTCAACAGAACACAAACCTGCCAGCACCTTGATCTTGAACTTCTCGAGCTCTAGAGATACGAGAAATAAACTTCTGCCCTTCTTAAATTACCCATACTATGGTATACTGGTATAACAGCGCAGACTAAGACACTAATCATTATGGAAATGTAAATTAAAACCACAATGAGATATCACTTTACAGCCATTAGGATCATTATTTTAAAAAAAAAACAACAAAAAAAGGGAAATAAGCGTTGACAAGGATATGGAGAACCCGAAACTCATACATTGTTGGTGGGAAAATTAAATGGTTTCAGCTGCTACGAAAAACAGTATGACAATTCCCCTAAAAAATTAAAAATAGAACTACCACATGATCCAGCAATTCTGCTTTGTTGTATGTATCAAAAAGAATTGCAAACAGGGTCTGGAAGAGGTATTTGCACTGTATGTTCATTGCAACATTATTCACAATAGCCAAGAAGTAGGAGCAACCATCAGTAGATGAATACATAAAGAAAATGTATATACATTCAATGAAGTATTATTCAGCCTGAAAAAAAAAAGAAAGAAATCCTGTTATATGCTACAACATAGATAACCCTTGAGAACATCATGCTGAGTGAAATAAGTCAGTCACAAAAAGATAAACGCTCTGTGAGTCTATTTACATGAAGTATCTAAAGTAAACTCTTAGAAATTGGACTGGCGATTGCTAAGGGCTGGGGATCAGGGAAAGGAAAGTGGTTTTTCAGTGTATATAGAGTTTCAGTTCTGCAAAATGAAGAAGTGCTAGAGATTTGTCACACTAGCAATCTATGTGCATATAGTTTACTGTACTCTGTATTTGGTCTGTACAAAATGGTCACAGTGGGAGATTTCATATGATGTGTTTTTGACCACAATAAAAAATAAATAAAATCCACCTCAAGGGACAAAAATAAAGTTATGTGTGTAAAATGTCTAATGCCATTTCCATGACCTCCTAGAAAAGGCAGGACTATAGTAACAGAGAACATAAGGGGTTGCCAGAGGTTTGGTGTGGGAGGATGGATGCAAAAAGGGAATGTGTGGCAGATGGAATTCTTCTGTCACCAGAGTGGTGGTGCTGGGTATGTGAATCTGTGCACATGTTAAAATTCACATAACTGTTACTCCCCCTAAAATCAACCTTTCTGTGTGTTTATTTTTAAAGATAAAATCCATAAAAATTAAGTGCAAAAATGCACAAATTTATGCACGTGATTTCAGGTGTAAAAACCCTAATGATTCTGTGTCATATTACATCAGCAATTTATGTGTCTCCCATGAAAGAAATTATAGAATCATTTTCAGAGAATTCTATGTAATACTGACCATTTTAACATCTATACCATTTTACGAATTGCTTTTCAGAGCCTCTTTCAACATTGTTCTTCCTTTGCTCATGGTTTTTCCTTTTAATAACTTGACTTGAAATTTTTCTCATGCAAAGCTATCATTTTATACTTTTTGTGATTAATGAAAAAAAGCTTTTATTGTTTTTATCTCTTTGCCTCTTCTAGTCTTTTTCCTCATATCATGTTTAACACCTCCCAGCTTGAAGTCGCTTAAACATGTAATTAAACGTTTTTTTTAAATCTGTCCTTCAGATTATTTATGAAGATGTTAAACAAAACTGGGTTTGACCTTAAACTCTGCCAGGTCTGCTAATCTAAACCAGGATCGTTCACCCGCATGCTGATTCATTTTAAACTTTCCGTTGTTTATAATCCTATCTAAGATTCATTTCGTGGTATCAATAACCAAAGGCATTCATTTCCATTTCTCTAATGCACATGCTACCAAACGCTTACCCCGAAGTCCAGATGTTTTATATCTTTTGGTCTATTCATTTGATAATTGTATGAAAATTTTGATCTCACATCCTCTTAGTGGCCACCTACAAGGAGACAAACAGCAGTATGAGTCCATTAGAATCAATTTGTTCTTAGAAGTTAGATAATAAGTCAGTAAGTAAACAGAAGAAATGAGCAATAAAGGCAGATTCCTTACACAGATAAGCAGATCTTCAGCTTGGAGTAATAAGATGGTAAGGAAGGAAAGAAGAAAGGAAGAGAGGAAGGGAGGGAGGAGAAAGGAAAGAGAAGAAAGAGAAGGAAGGAAAGAAGGAAAGAAGGAATGTCGCCAAATGGTGCAGTAAAGGGGAGTGACCAGAGTGGAATTGGTGGGGAATGAGGGAAATACAGCACAAGAGAAGACGCCGAGACGAAGGATGGAATCAGGAGGACTAACTGAGCTGATGGCTGCAGCCAGCACCAAAGCACAAACTCAGCTTTATTTTATAGTACCTGTACAGGGTTGTCCAGGGGGAAGTAGCATAGACAATGTGGGGAAATTGCATAAACGAAAGACATAACTTTGGTCTTACAGTACAATTAGAAACTATAAATGACTTTAATAAAGACTAATTGTCTTGGGCAGTGCCCATGGCTCAGTGGGTAGGGTGCTGGCCCCATATACCGAGGGTGCGGGTTCAAACCCGCCATTGCAACAAAAAATAGCCGGGCGTTGTAGCAGGCGCCTATAGTCCCAGCTACTCAGGAGGCTGAGTCCAGGAGTTGGAGGTTGAAAAAAGCCTAATCGTCTTGTTAATGGTTTCTACTCAACTTCTGTAGCATATGACAAGTAGAAAGATGGGCAAGTTCACGAGGATCTCAGCATAGTTGACAAAGAAAGAACTATGTGACTTAGTAGTTTCTACTCAACTTCATTAACATGTTACAAGAAGTAGGAAGGCAAAGATCACAAGGGTCTCTGCACAGTTAACTGGACAAAGAAAGAGCTACGCGACTCCTGGCAGAGGGAGCATGAAGAAAGGAATATGGCTGTTTCCGGAATGGAGGAGAAGCAGCTGGGGGTTCATTCCCTGAGTGTTCCCGAGGCTGTGAGGGCCCTGCCGTCTCACAGCCCGCTGTCCACATCAGAAGGAAGGGAGGGAGGGAGGGAGGGAGGGAGGGAGGGAAGTTCCTTATGATAGAATGATACATGGTTCACAGACACAATTAGAATTAAGCAAATCCTATGATAAAAAGTCATAATAAGTTGTACGTTAGATGACACGATCTGGTGTTTGGATGTAGAGATGAACAAACGAACTACAGAGAAGTGGAATCAAAGCTGCACTTTAAAGAGGGATTTAGAGTGTTAGTTAAAGCTTTCAGTGAGATTTGTGTACTGATGGAAGAAAATAGTTGAAAAGAAAAAGCATGTACGCTCATTCAATCTAGACACAAATAAAATGGTGTCACTGATAAAAATGAAGCTTGAAAATAAAGAGCTAGGGTGGCACCTATGGCTCAGTCCCTATGGTGCCAGCCCCATATACTGAGGGTGGCGGGTTCAAACTCAGCCCCAGACAAACTACAACAACAACAACAACAACAACAAATAGCCGGGTGTTGTGGTGGGCACCTGTAGTCCCACCTACTTGGGAGGCTGAGGCAAGAGAATCGCCTAAGCCTAAGAGCTGGAGGTTGCTGTGAGCTGTGTGGTGCCACAGCACTCTACTGAGGGCCATAAAGTGAGACTCTGTCTCTACAAAGCAAAAAAAAGAAAAGAAAAGAAAGGCGCTAAAAATGTAAGATGTTTAAATAGGGGAATTTTTTTTTTTTTGAGACAGAGCCTCAAGCTGTCACCCTGTCACCCTGTGTGTCACCCTCACAGCAACCTCCAATTCCTGGGCTCAAGTGAGTCTCCTGCCTCTGCCTCCCAAGTAGCTGGGACTGCAGGCACCTGCCACAACGCCCGGCCATTTTTTGGTTGCAGCCATCATTGTTGTTTGGAGGACCCCGGGCTGGATTCGAACCCACCAGCTCAGGTGCACGTGGCTGGCATCTTAGCCCCTTGAGCCACAAGTGCTGAGCCTAAATAAGGGAATTTAAAAAATAACCTTAATCTGTAGGGTGTCTGGAACACAGGCAAATAGACATAATGTTCCAAGTCTGGAACACAGGCAAATAGACATAATGTCAAAGATATCTTCAATCTGGAAAGGGAAAGAAAGAGGAAAGGAAAGAAGAAAGAGAAAGAAAAGAAGGACAGAGAGAGAAAAGGAAGGGAGGAAGAGAGGGAGGGAGAGAAGGAAGGAAGAAAGCAGAAGAAAGGAAATGAAATCATGAACCCATGTTTCTATATGTGGACATACGCATGATTCAATTTATAATAGAAGAATGGTGACACCTGTCACTAGTAGTAATAAGAAAAGAATATGGCATATGGCCAGTGGGTTACACTATCATGTCATTCCTCTGCCTAACATCTTTACATAAGCCTAACTGGATGACATTCAAGGCCATTGGCCAAATGGGCTCATCCCTGTAGCACCACAACATCTATACTAATAACTGCCTTATTCTTTAAGGTAAGGTGCATCAATAATGCTTCATAACATTCTCCCTCCTTGTAAAAGAGGTCGAATGGATCATTTTAAGGCCCTTGCATCCCTTCCACCTTCTGCCATGTGAGGACACAACAAGAAGATGTTATAAAAGGAATAGGCTCTCACCAGACCCCAAGTATGCCAGCTTGCTTGGTCTTGGGCCTTCCAGCCCTGGAACTATAAGTGAATTTCTATTACTTACAAATTGCCCAGTTTGTGGCAAAACACTAACAAAACAATAGAGAGAGTCAGAAAGACCCAGAGATATGTCAGCACAATCTAACCTTATTAGAGAATTGGAGGGTTGGTCAAGAGATAGAGTCCTCCTGCCCCAGTGGTAACTCCTGGTGTTCAAGACCTCTGCAGAGTGGACCCCAGGTGGACTTCCCTGGGTCTCCATTCAGGTGACTCTATTCATGCCGCAGCTTCTCTCTATGGCCTCCTCTCCACTTCTGCTTTCTGGGCATCTTGAACACAAGTCCCCAGGGAAGGAGAAAGTGACTGGGCTGATTAATCCTAGTCTAGTAATCCTAGCTAGTATGAAGAGCTGACCAGGGTTTGCAAATTCCTGGGGTCTAATCAATCAAGGCTGTGGCAACAAGATCAGATGGCACAAAGCATGGCTATTTGTACACAACCAGCAGCGAGGGCTGCTTTGTCCCAAGAAGTCTGTGTGTCAGGTCCTTGGAGATTTATAGTCTGTCTAGTTCACTTGTATAGCTGGCTTTCATCCAGTGACTGTGGTATTTTTTGTTGTTTGTTTTACAAATTTTTTTTATTAAATCATAGCTGTGTACATTAATGCATTTATGGGGTACAATGTGCTGGTTTTATATACAATTTGAAATACTTACAAAAAAGATGGATACTTTACCTCTTTTATATTTACATGGATGGAGCTGGAATATGTTCTTCCTAGTAAAGTATCTCAAGAATGGAAGAAAACGTATCCAATGTACTCAGCTCAACCATGAAACCAATATGTAATCAACCACACTTACATATTTTGTATTTTTTTTTTTTTTTGAGACAGAGCCTCAAGCTGTCACCCTGGATAGAGTGCTGTAGCATCACAGCTCACAGCAACCTCCAATTCCTGGGCTCAAGCTCCAATTCCTGGGCTCCTGCCTCTGTCTCCCAAGCAGCTGGGACTACAGGCGCCTGCCGCAGTGCCCGGCCATTTTTTGGTTGTAGCCATCATTGTTGTTTGGCGGGCCCAGGCTGGATTCGAACCTGCCAGCTCAGGTGTACGTGGCTGGCGCCTTAGCCTGTTGAGCCACAGGTGCCGAGCCCATATTTTGTATTTTTATAGCAGGAACTACTGGGGTGCTAGGCTGTGACTTACTAAGTATAAAAAAATATATATTTGATTTCAGGAAAAGGCCACATGTTGCAACATCCCAAGGGTATTGAATCTTTAGGATGACTCTTTAGTAAATATGATGATAATATAAAATATTAGATTAATAAAATAAGTATCAAAATACTAGGTACCATAAAAGGGGGTGTTAGGTTTTAAATATAAGTCTTTGGAAAATTTACAGCATTAATACTAGAGTGAGTATGGACCCTCGTTGACTCCTGTAACATCTTTTTTTTTTTGGAAATTTTTATTTAGAGGTGAATATAGAAAGTCATGTGGGAACAGTGTCTGTTATGTAAAGAGCTGAGCATGTCTTGACTCTGGAAAATGGTGTGTGATTATGTTTTTTTATATAATTTTATTAAATCATATTGTGTACATTAGTGCAATCATGGGGCACAATGTTCTGACTTCATATACAATCTGAAATATTTTGGTTGAACTATTAAACATAGCTTACATGGCATTTTCTTAATCACTATATGAAGACATTGATATTCTACATTTAATAAGTTTCACCAGTACCCTTCTAAGATGCTCCGTAGGTGTGACCCCACCAATTGCCCTCCCTCCACCCATCCTCTGCCCTCCCCTCCCCTCCCTTGCCCTTCCCCCTGTATTCTTGTGCTTACACTGGGGTTTAGCCTTCATCTGAAAGCTATAGATTAGCTTCATATTAGGGCTGAGTACATTGGATACTTTTTCTTCCATTCTTGAGATACTTTGCTAAGGAGAACATGTTCTAGCTCCATCCCTAGGACCAATGACTTAGTATGTGCTAATTTAGTGTTTACAATGATTTTATAGCATAAACTACAACGAATGAAATTCAATTGTCTTCATTCTTTTATTTTTTTATTGTTACTGTCTTTCCAAAAAAATGTAGAGGATTTTGTTAAAGCACAGTCTTGTCTATTTTTCTCACTACTTTGTCTCCAATGCTTAAGCCATAGCCTGGAATGTAGCAGGTGCTTTTTTACATCAATTAATCTTCCCAACACTTCAATGTTGCAGGGCTATTACACACATTTACAAACAAGGAAGCTTATAAAAGGAACTTAACAATTACTTAAGGTCACACAATTATAATTGTCAGTGTTATGATGTGAAACCAGGGAGCACATTTGGGTTCCTAACCATTTCACTATCGTTCAAGATGAAGTTGTAGATAACTCCTGGGCTTATGAATGAAATGAAGTAAGGAATGAATGAATTAAGCAGGTCACTTTTAGGTATGTCTAATTCTAAGCTGAATTTATCATCTTTTGCTCATAGCAAGCCTGTATCATTTGATATAAAACTAATTATGATTCCAGTTCTAAGTGGAAATGCTTTCAGTTTTACTCCAATTCAGTATGATATTGACTGTGGCCTCTACCAGTTTAAGAAATGTCCTATACCAGTTTAGGAAATGCCCCATCTAGGCCTATTTTCTTAAGTGTTCTTGTCAGAAAAGAATGCTGGATTTTGTCAAATGCCTTTTCTGCATCTATTGAGAACATCATATAGTCTTTGTTTTTGCTTGTATTTTTGTGATGAATTACATTTATAAATCATAAATTATGTATGCTGAACCAACATTGCATCACTGGGATAAATCTCACCTGATAATGATGTATATATTTTTTAACATGTAGCTGTATTCTGTTTGCTATGGTTTTATTAAATATTTTTACATCCATATTCAGTAATGATATTGGTTTGTAGTGTTTCTTTCTTGTTGGGTCCTTTCCTGGCTTTGGTATCAGGGCTATGTTTGCTTCATAAATTGTGTGAGGGAAAGTTCTTTCCTTCCCTGGTTTTGGAGTAAGTTCTACAATACAAGTACGAGCTCCTCTTCAAAGGTTTGAAATAATTCTAATATGAAACCATCTGGTCTAGGACTTTTCTTTTGGGGGAAATATTTTATTGTTGATGAAATTTCAGTGCTTGATATTGGACTGTTAATAATGTCTTATTCTTTCTGGTTGAGTTTGGAGAGGTGGTGTGGTTCTGAGTACTGGTCTATTGCCTCCCATTTTCAAGTTTCTGGGCATAGAGTGTTTTGTTGTTGTTTGCTTGTTTGTTTTTTAGTAGTCAGTGATGATCTGTTGTATCTTATTGGTTTCCCTTACTATTTCTCCTTTTGTGTTTATGACTGAGGTTATTAGATGTCTTACTTTTCCGATTCTAGTTAATCTGGCTAAGTGTTTATCAATTTGATTAAACTATTCAAAGAACCAACCTTTTGTTTTGCTGACTTTCTGAATGATCTTATGTTCTCAATTTCATTTGATTCTGATTTAATTTTCTTTATTTCTTCTCCTCTACTTGGTTTGGCATTGAAATGTTCTTCTTTTTCCAGCCCCTTGAAATATTTGTTAGGTTGCTGATGTGCTCTTTTTCTGTTTTTTTGAATATGGGTACATAATGCAATAAATTTCCCTCTTAAGACTGCCTTTACAGCATCTCACAAGTTTTGATAGCTTAGGGCTCAATCATTTTGTTCAAGAAATGTAATGATTTTCTTCTTTATGTTTTTCTTCTTCTTTTTTTCTTTTTTCTTTTTGAGATAGAGGTCTCACTATGTCGTCCTTGGTAAAGTGGTGTGGTGTCACAGCTCACAGCAACCTCAAACTCTTGGGCTTATGCAATTCTCTTGCCTCAGCCTCCCACATAGCTGGGACAATAGGCACCCACCATAATGCCCGGCTATTTTGTTGTTGCACTTGTCATTGTTGTTTAGCTGGCCTGGGTTTGAACCTGCCAGCCTTGGTATATGTGGCCGGTGCTGTAACCACTTAGTGCCATGAGCGCTAAGACCTTATGTCCTTCTTGACCCAGGTGTTATTCAGTGAAAGATTTTTTAGTTTCCATATATAGGGTTAAAGATTTTTGTTAGAGTTGCCTACTATTTTTACTCTGTGGTAGTCTGAAAATATACAAGGTATAATTTCTATTATTTTAAATTTGTTGAGATGTGATTAGTGACCTAGGATATGATCAAGTTTGGAGAATGATCCATGGGTTGAGGAGTAGAACATATTATACTCAATTTTATTTGGTTGGGATATTGTGCATATGTCTGTTAAGCTTATTTGTTCTAAATTCATGTTTACATTCATTGCTTCTTTATTTAGTTTCTGTTTGGAGCATCTGTTTAATTCTGTCAGAGGGGCGTTGAATTCCCCAGTCATCATGATGTTACAGGATATCATATTGTTCAGATAAGTTAGGGAACATTTAATTTTGGTGCATAGATATTTAGGAATTAAATGTCTTCTTTCTGTATGTTCCCTTGACCAGTGTATAGTATGCATCTTTGTCTTTCTTTATTTTTGTTGGTTTAAATCCACTTGTATCTGCCAAGAAGATTGTAACCCTGTCTTTCTTCTGATTTCCATTTTCCTAAAATATTATTTTTCAACACTTCTCATTGAGTTTTGTTATGTCCTTAGAGGTTAGATATGTTTCCTGAACAATATATGGTTGGCTTGTGCTTTTTTATCCAGTCAGCCAGCCTATACCTCTTCCATGGGGTTTCAAGCCATTCATGTTTATTGAGAGAATTGATAAGTGTAGTGTATTAGTGTTGTTCATCATATTTGTGGAAGTTTGTTTCTTAGTTTCATCACTTGTACCATTGTGGAAATCAGGTTTTGTCCTTTAGTTTATGGGTATCTGTACTTTGGTGGTGGTCTATTATGATGGTCAGTGTAAGAATGGGTCTAAGTAATTCCAGCAGAGCTGTTCTTGTTGTGGCAAAATTCCTCAATGTTTGTATATCAGTAAAATATTTTATTTCTCTGTTAATGAAACTTAATTTACCAGTGTATGGAATCCTGGTCTGTAAATTATTTTGCTGAAGAAGATTGAATACAGATCACCACCCTCTTTTGGCTTGAAAAGTTTCAGCTGTGAAGTTCATTATAACCCTGATCTTTTCCCTCTTATAGCTAAGAAGTTGCTTATAGAAGTTTCTTTTTCATTTAGGCTTTGGTCAAGTTAATTGCAATGTATCTAGGAGATGTTTTATCATCATGTTCCTGGAAGTTCGAGCCAATGCAATCCAACAAGATAAGGATATTAAGAGTATTCAAATGGGACAGAGTTAAGAGTATTCAAATGGGAACAGAGGAGTTCGAACTCTCACTCTTTCCTGATGCTGATGATATGATCTTATATTTGGAAAAACTCAAGGACTCACCCACAAGGCTCCTGAAGTGATCAAGGAATATAATAACATCTCAGGATACAAGATTTGCACAAATTAGTAGTCTTCATGTACTCTAATAACAGTCAAGCTGAGAATTAAATCAAAGATGCAATACCCTTCTGAAGGGTAGAATGAATGAAGACCACAGTAACTTCAAAGAAAATGAAATACCTGGGAATATATTTAACAAAAAACATGAAGGATTTTTTTGTCTTGTTTTGTTTTAAGATAGAGTCTCAAGCTGTCACCCTAGGTAGAGTGCTGTGGTGTCATAGTTCACAGCAACCTCTAACTCGGGCTCAACTGATCCTCTTGCTTCCGTTTTTCTATTCTTAGTAGAGACAAAGTCTCGCTTTTGCTCAGGCTGGTCTTGAACTCATGAGCTCAAGCAGTCCACCTGCCTTGGCCTCCCACAGTGCTAGGATTACAGGCATGAGCCACTGCACCTGACCAACATGAAGGATCTTTGCAAAGCAAACTAAAAATCCATGTGGAAAAAAAATAACAGAAGATGCTAACAGAGGGAAAAACATACTTTGTTTTCCATGGCTGGGAAGAATCAATATTATTAAAATATTCACACTACCCAAAACAATCGACAGATTTAATACAATCCTCATCAAAGTATCAATGTCATACTGTGAAGAACTTGAAAAAATAGTACTTCTTTTCATATGGAACCAGAAAAAAAGCCTGAATAGCCAAAACAATTTTAAGAAATAAAAAAAATCTGGAAGCATCATGTTAGACTTCAAGTCTACAGTGATCAAAACAGCATAACAATGAAACAAAAATAGAAATATAGATCTGCAGAATAGAATAGAGAAACTAGAGATGAACCCAATCATATAATTCCATCTCATCTTCAATAAATGAAACAAAAGCATAAACTGAGAAAAATAATTCCTATTTAATAAATGGTGCTGAGGACCTGGTTAGCCCCACCAGACGACGTAAGTTGGACTCATATCTCTCACCACTTATAAAAAAACAATTGACTCTTGTGGCTCGGCGCCTGTGGCTCAACAGGCTAAAGCGCCAGCCACGTACACCTGAGCTGGCGGATTCGAATCCAGCCCGGGCCGCCAAACAACAATGATGGCTGCAACCAAAAAAAAAAAAAAATGGCCAGGCGTTGTGGCAGGCGCTTGTAGTCCCAGCTACTTGGGAGGCAGAGGCAAGAGATTCGCTTGAGCCCAGGAATTGGAGGTTGCTGTGAGCTGTGATGCCACGGCACTATCCTGGGTGACAGCTTGAGGCTCTGTCTCAAAAAAAAAAAAAATTGACTCTTGTTGGATAAAAGACTTAAACTTAAGACACAAAAATTCTAGAAAAAAAGTGTCGAGCAATCTTTTAATAATATTGGCTTGGGAAAATATTTGATAAAGAAGAACCCTTGGCAATTACAGCAAAACTAAAATTAAATGAATGGGCTATGATTGAACTAAAACTAAAAAAGCTTTTACACCGCTAAGGGTACAACAACTAAAGCATACAAACAACCTTCAGAATGGGAGATTTTTGCATGCTACCTCTCTGACAAAGAGCTGATAATTAGAATCTAAGAACTCAAACTAATCAACAAGAAAAGACTAAACAACTCTATTTATAAGTGGGCAAGAGACAGCAACAAAATTTTCTCTGAAGAAGAGAGATGAATGGCCAAAAACACAAGAAAAATGCTTATCATTCCTAATCATCAGAGAAATACAAATCAAAACCACCCTGAGATGTCATCAAACCCCAGTCAGAACAGCCCACATTACACAGTTCCAAAGGTACAAGTGCTGGCATGGATGTGGAGAGAAGGGGACACTTTTACCCTGTTGGTGTGTCTGCAAAGTACTATAGCCTCTATGGAATAAGCATAGAGAATCTTCAAAGAACTATATGTAGACCTTTGATCCTACAATCCCATTACGTCTCATATCTTCTCAGAAGAAAAAAAATCATTTTATCATAAGGATAATACTGCTAGAATATTTTTATTGCAAATCAGTTAACAATTGCCAAGTTATGGATTAAACCCAAGTGCCCATCAACTCACGAATGGATTAATAAAATGTGATAACAATTGGATACTATTCAACCATAAGAAAAGATGAGACTTTACATTTTTTGTATTTACCTGGATGGAGTTGAAAACATAGGAAAGTATCACAAAAATGGAAAAGCATCTAATGTATGCAATACTATTATAAAATCAGGAGACAAACAACCATACCCCTACATGAGAGAAAAATAAAATTAAATTCAAGTCAGAGGAGGGAGGAGGCGGGAAATAGGAGAGGGGAGGAGGGAAAAGTGAGGAAAGAGGAGCAAACAGGGAAAGGGGAGAGTGTCAGAAGCGGAGAGGGGAAAAGACCAAAAGGGGGGAGGGGAGGACAGTGGAGGATTGGCAAACTCTTACCTAAGTGGCTGGGTGAAGGGTTCACTTACAACTTGAACTTTACCTAACAAACACAAACAATATAAACTAATCATTTATACCTTGATAATAATCTGTAATTAAAAAATAATTAAATAAATAAATAATACACATTAAAAAATAAACTAATTGTGATATCAAGTTTTCTTATTATCCCTCAATTGAACACTAAATAGATATAGGCAAAGATTAATCTAAACTCAAAAGCATCCCACTGTGGATTACAGATCGGAAAACTAGAGTCAGAAAATACAGAATTTTCTCCTGACCTTTATATATACACATAACCATCCCATCCCTGCCTGCTTTTCTATTGTCAAAGGAATCTGGGAAGAAAATGAATACAAAAGCTAAATGTTATAATGTATTATTAAAATAATGAATGAGCTTTATGCAATTAATCATTCTTCTGATATTTAAAATAAATGTTTATCAGGAAAATCATAAAGAGATTATTTTAGGATAAATAAGCTTATTGCTACAATAAGAAACCTTGTGGAATCAAGACATATACACAAATTAACATCATTCAGACACAAGAGTTTTGCTTTTCCTTCAGGCTAATGGAATTGATTTTATGCACAGTGCTCACCTGATAGCTCTATTAGCCTTTTTTTTTTCCTTTCTAGAAATGAGTGTGACTGGCGCACAAGTGAAATCAAATAAAAAAAGGACCATTGACCCTGTTGTGGCTTGACAACTGTGACACAGAACACCTTCTACTCACAGACCTGGAGCTTTGTTTTCGCCTCATGAGGCCTTCTGAGCTGTCACTTTGACTTAATTGTTTCTTTGGGGAGTAGGAACTGATAGTTGACCATGATTTGTGTTGATTTTCAATAAAGTGACTGCCAGAGGTATTTAAGCTGAAACATCTGCTTGACAGCTTTATTGGCACCAGTGTATGTGACACTAATAAAGAAATGAAAAAGAGATTTTCCTCTATTGTGCATTTTCTCCATTTTCTTTGGCAGGTGGATTTCAAAGCTCTGCAATAGTCAAGCCAAGCCTGCTTCTACGTCATTCTTACAAATAACCATTTACTCACTTAGTTCTGGCAAGGCAGAGTGTTCTTAGTCACTTTGCTTCCTTAGACTATGAGCCAGGTGGATGTGAGCTTTGTTCTTGTTTTAATATTATCCCTTACTGGTTATTACGCTAAAACAGAAATATGCTTTTCTGTCAGTGAGAGGCAAAATAAATGAATAAATAAATAACCATGGGATTCAAAGTATTTAAGGACTTTTTGGTTAACTTTCAGAGAAAAAATATTTAAAAAAAAAATCTCTTTCAAAATTACCGCAACACATATGGGGGAATAATCTAACATAAAGGAAAGGAATGAGGGAAGGAGAGAAGATGAAAGAGAGCATAAAAGAGGAAGGGAGTAGCTGAGAAATAGAAGCAGAAGATGTTTAGTAGATTTGGGGGGTATTTGTCTGGGGTTGCAGCTATTTATATAAGTAAGATTAAAAAAAATTTTTCTTAAGACTTTTTAGAATAGTCCAAGTTTTGTATGACTTTCTGACAAAGCCAAACTGCCAATTCCTAGATAATGTATTGGATATAAAACAGCCACACAGCCTACTTCAATGGAAACCTCTGATACAAGTAGCTACTATAATGTCAAGACTAATATTGGCATAGCATAAATATGATAGCTATGGTTTAGGCCATAAAATGTCAAAATTAAATAAATACTAGTGTCATCCAAATTCAAATACATGTTATTGAACTTCTTTCAGTTACTGAATTGCTAAAACACACTTATAAACCCATCTTTACTCTGCTCTTTTTTACTTTATAATCAATCCATATTCGAGCCCTTTAATTTGAGCATGTTTTTCACTGGGAACCAAAATTAGTTTTTTCAGCAGACATACCAGTGATTATCTTTGATTCAAGTGTGTTGTGTATGAGATCAGCAATTCTTTCAGACTGCACTCCTTATAAAATAATAAAGGCACAATATGATGAAATGTTCAAATAACTGGCACATATCCTTTGTAATGTGAACGTATCTACTGCTTTAACAACTCAGTTGTTGAGTGCCAGGCATCAGCACACATGAAAATATAAAACTTTGTTCACTCAGATGATACCCACAAGTCCAAACTTCACTTTGTTAATTAAGTTTCTATTAGGGGTGGAGATTCAGTATAATATAGACAACTATTTTTTTAAAAACTTGCACAAATGAATATAAAGAAAATATTGTGACCAAGAGAGAAAACGTATACTGAGGAAAAAAAAATTTCTTTCCAAATGTGTAAAAGATGGGGAAATTGTTCTTACTATAATACACCAATTGTATTTTGCAAGGGAAGCTACTGCAAGTCACACCTATAAAGAAGCTCAGGTAGGACCGGATTTGCAATTCAATTCATTCCTATGCAATCGATTTATCTCAAATTTGGAGGCACTTTCTTCCTCCTAGGGAGAAAAAAATCTTCAAACTTTTAAACTTGTACACATAGCCTGCACTATTTCTATAGCTCATTGTATATTGCCAGATTTCACCAGTTACCATCATAACAGCAAAACTTCTTTTTGAAAACATCATCTACTTTATATGGACATATAGTATTTTAATTAAAGAATATATAGCAAGTTCATATATAATTTTTTTTCTCTTTGCAGAATATGTTCTACATATAAGGCAAAGATAATGCCTAATATTCCTTTAGGTGAATTATTTGGATATATTCATTTGAGATTAAATATTATAATATGAATATTTTAAAGTATTTTATTACTTCTGTTTCATATTCTAAAAAGTTTGGTGTGCTCTTCTTTTAATATGAAAATTCCCATAACTCCTATTTTTATCGATGCTGGAGTTTAAAATATTTACTAACTGAGAAAGGAAAAAAAACAACTGATTTTTAGTGCATTTAGAGTATTAATTGCATGCCATTTATTTACGTATGAATTTAGGCATTTCTTAATATATTGACAATATATATTTATTTTTCCCCTAGTTGCCTTTCATATTCTTTGCTCATTCTTAGTAAAGGTATATGACATTTTACCACTGACTAATTTGTCAATGGGTCTAATTTCCTATATTTAATAAAACAGTTTTTTCCATCAAAGATTTCTATACATTATCTTGTGTCTTATATATTTGCTTACAGTTTTATTATGCAAGGAAAAAAAATAACTTTTATATTCCTCTGTGGATCAATACTAACTTTTTCTGATGCAAACACACTGGATAACTTAATAAAAGTCATGGATTCTTTTCTTCGGAAGAAGTAGTGTTCAAAAATTTTGTTTACAGAAGTTAAAAATGTCATTAACCACCTGAGTTCATTAAGGAATTCTTTATACCAAAGAGATATTTTCCTTATTATCTCTTTAGTGCTATGCCTGTGAGACTCTCCTCCCAGTCAGGCTTGTGTCAATAGCTGCCTTTTTATTATCTAGTTCATTTACTTTGTTTATTTCTAATCATTTTCCTTATGTTCCCTTATTCACGAAATTATTGTTATTATATCATGTGAATAAATTCCCTCTTTTTTCCCCCTAAAGTAGTCAATCAGCTTCATTTCTCGGTGAGAAGAAATTTTTAGTGGGTATGGGTGACATTTCTACATTTATTATCTTTCATCTACATTTTTAATTTTTCCACTTGTTGTGAAGGGATGGAACAAACTCGGAATGTATCTTTCTCAGTACTTGATACACCAAACTGTAGAAACATAACTAAAATGGCCAAAAATTTAAATAATACGACTGACAGAATTTATTTTTGAACTATGTGTTAAGTACAGTAAAGAGTACACTTCTTGTATGTACTCATAGAGCATCTACAAAACTTAACCATATTATAAATGAAAAGGAAATATAAGAAATTCAAACCAGTAAATATACAGGTCCAATTATCTGACTACAATGCAGCAAAATCATAAATTGATTCCAGTGGTAAAAAGCTAAGAAATATAAAAATAATAGTGTTCTCTTATATCAAAAAGGAAATCCAGAAAACATTATTTATAAAATTCTTGAAACAATTAGAAAGTATAAATTATAGTCAAAGCTTTCCTTAAAGTTAGATTTGTTTTAGAAATCTTCACAATGGTATATGTACAGTAATGCTGTCTCCAAACAATATTGCAATGAAATGTCTTATGACATGGCACAATTTACAATTTTCTTGCAAAAGCCAGTTAAAAACATTAGTTACAGTAAGGGTCCAAGTTTTTTTTACAATAACTGTCTAAAATTAATATTTTACTATAAAATGTTACACAGAAAAATAAGTGAATGATGATTTTCTTCACGGAGTGACGTTACAAATGATTCTTTTTCCATGAAGCATATGGAAAAAGCATTTTTCTTCTAAAGATACTACTTTTAAAAAAGAAGCAAAAATGTTCATGTCAGAAGGATAGCATTAAAAAAAATAAAACCAGAGGCAAAAGTTAATGCATAAATACATGAAATAATGAATTTTGAAAGAATGTGTGTGTTAGTCTGAGTGCATGTTATTTTTCTGCCCTAAATGTGGAAAAAGGAGGACAAATTGCTGACCTTTTGTGGGAACAGTTTACTGACTTTCCCCAGAGACAGAAAAAAAGGAGGGGTAGGGTAAACAGCAAGAGGACAAGAAAGAGAAGGAGGAAGAGTGTAGCTGACATAATGCAATTTACTAGCATCATGTACAATTATAAAATTAGGCGGCACTATAGAAAGTAAACGTATATACTTAGTGAGATGCGACTGAAAAATTCTGAACTGGATGGATAATTTCATGGTAAAAACGGAGCAAGAAATACTCTCATCCTGACTAAAGGAAGGTCTATCATCAGATTTGTCACGGTAGTGGCCCTCAGACTCCGCCACAAGAACAAATGGATGAATTATATTTCCTTTATCTTCTCTTTTAAAAGATGATTTGTTTTGATATGCCTATCTGTCATTGCCATGCAGTATCTGAAATTATATTTAATATTTGATACTCTTTGAACAACTACATAAGGCAGGTATTACTGAATAAAGGAATCAGTCTCAAAGATGTTCAGCACCTTTTTCAAGGTAACGCAGGTTCTAAATTGCAATACTAATTAAATAAAAATCCAGTTTTCAGAAAGCCCAAAGCCACTGTTGTCCCTGCTATTATTTTCTGCCTCATAAATATTTCTCTTCCCCTCTATTTTCTTTCCTATATCACATATTATTAAAATTGATCAGGACGTGTATGGAAGTATAGGTGTCTAATGGGCACACACCATCTAAACTTTGCTGTTAGAAAAGGGTCGTTTTCACTGTTAATATAAAATGTGAGCTAATATAAAAATGTTATTTTTAAGTTATAAATGTATCTCTGCATTTGTACAAATAATATTTATCATTTAAGACCCAGGTCAGGTTTCATAATTTTCAAAATGGAGTTCCATACCAATATCCACATCCTCACTTCTCAGTCTCTTTTTAATATTATTACAATTCTCTTGGATTATTTAGAAAACTTTTTCTATGTGAACATATAGTGTCTACATCATCAGTTAATATTTTAAATATTTCATTTTTTTATCTGAACTCCTTAGGGAGAGAAACTTGGCCTTAGCCAAGCCTTAGTTCAGCACTGAGCCATGTTCACACCTTCTCCCATGCTCGTGGACTGAGAGGTATTCTTCAGGATACAAACACTGGTATATACACACTAGCATCTTTTCTGAAAAACAATCTGGGTTTCCAAGACATGCAATTAGACAAAATGAAGTTCTGTTTGTCATTTCAGAGGCACTCACTGCTATAGACCTGTAAGCCGTCCCCCATGTGAAAATGGTGTCTGCTATAATTGCCACAGATGAGATTACAGTTTTAATCTTTTTTAAAAGGAGAAAAAAATGCTAGTCTTGATTCATCCTATATGAGGAAGAATCTTTATGTAATTCAGTACTTTTATATGACATTTCTGTTTCAAAAGCAATTTAGTTTCTTTGTTGACCTTTTCATTAATGTTAATGTCTGATTTTTTATGTGAAAGGAAATGTGAAAGTTTCTTAATAGGCTTGGTAACATCCATTATAAAATGGGATGAGAAGTCTGATACTTCAGAAATGAATATTTTTCTGTTAACAAAGTACACCTGACAAAAAAGAAAAAGATCAAAGAGGCAGTCCACTTTGTCAAAACTCTGGAGGTTTCAAACAGCAAATCCTTGGGGTTTTCTGGACAGTGTGCACCTTAGCGGGATGCTAATAGTCCCAGCCTTCCAAACAAAGGTAACTAACAGACAGATGCCTTTGAATGGGGGAGCAATGCCTTCTGTGGGAGGTCCACTGTGTGTTATACCTCTGTAAGTCATTCTAATCACAGTGAGTCTCAGGCTTAAGGGAGGAATCCTGACAATTCTTTGTGTTATTTTGTTATATCTCTCTCTCTCTCTCAATCTTATCTCTCCCTTTTCCATCTATGCCTCTTTGGAATGATTTCATGCCTCATTTTCTCATAAAGGCTATAACCCACCTGAATTTGAGTAATGCAGAATTAGTAAAAGACTAAATGTCCAGGGGAAAATAGTGAAATATGATTCTAGGTATTCCCATCTAGGATCTTAATTCATCCTTGCACCTACCTTAATTTGAGTTATAGAGGTGATATCACCAACCTCCACATGAGGGAAAGAGAGTTCCACAGGCAAGAATGCTCAGCCTTCTCCGGTGGCATTGGGATTTGATGTAAGGGAGAAATGGTACATAGCTCAGCCCTTGCTCCTTCAATTACACTATATTGCCTTTGATTATCAACCTCGGTGGATCCTTCCTAATCAATGACTTGAATGTTTGTATATTTCTAACTTAAAAGAGAATATTAAATATAAGGCATCACAGAAGAGAACATCATTGTCTGGCAACAGATTATTTTCAGCTGATTCAATAGATGCTCACTTTTCCTTAGAGATGCTTTGTGCTAATTCTTGTCCTATCTTTCCAAGAGAATACTTTATTTCTCCTATTTTAATATGTTCATAAAGCAAAGAGAAGAGAGTGCAGCCCTTGGAAAATTAGTCACTGCATTACCCAGGGTTAATGTTGAGCTGCACACCAGAAACTTCTTCAACTCTTCACCATTGTGAAGGCGGTAGTCTCAAGAAAATCAATTAATGTATCATTTCCATTCCTAGAGAGAATCCTTTCTGCCTTCTCCATAATACACTATTGGCACACTAAGCATCACCACATTAAGCTGGGGGTGAAGAGAAAGAACAAACATAAAAGCTTGTACAAAAAATTTCCAAAAGAAAAAACAAACAAACAACACAGAGCGAGTCATTCAATATTACTGCCCAACACTATAACTCAATGCAAACTTCCTACATGTAGCTGGTTTAGGTGTGTGGGGGAGAGAGAGTGAGAGAAATTGCAGTAATTCTTGTGCACATGTTTCTTTCTTGCTTTTGTTTGCACAGTTGAACTCTACATCCAAATGCAACAGAGGGTAACTGATTCACTCTGCATATACATCTCGAACCGCCACTGCTGACGGAGTATGACTTGGTGCAAAATTTTCCTAATGTGATCTATGTGGAAACACAGTATCTGCCCATCTCCTCCACTAAGAGTATTCATCTATTCCCTACTGAATGGCACCTATCAGAAAAAAGGGACTAGTTAGGAATATTAACTAATCTTATTGAACACATTTTCTATGTCAAGCCCTGTTCTGAACCTCATGTGGGTTATTTTGTGGAATTCTTGCCACAACTTTGTGAAGCAGGATCATTTATTATCTTCATTTTACAGAGGAGAAAATTGAGATGGGTCTCCGAGAAGTAACTTGCCTAGGATTTTAGAGCGAGGACATGGAAGGGCCATATTTGAATGTAACGACTGAAATGTAACAACCTGGTTTCAGAACCTGCTTTCTTAACAATGAATGATACCTGGCTTTAGTAAGGCGATCTATTAGTCCCTCTTTCTTTTTGCATATTGCAGTATGAGCACACAAGGGTAAGTGGACTCTGCCTTTGACTAGAAACTCAAATACAGAAGCTTCATACAATTAGACTAGCCCCAAACCGGTGCATCCTCCAACAATTATGCATAAGTGAGTTCTGCAACTTAAAAGAAAATTAAATTACTGCATAGGAATTGTTTTATTGATAGATAATCAAGTGTTGAAAATAAGGTGACATAGTCCCTGGAAGAGGATTATCCATGGGCATTCCCTTTTGCAGGGTAGCTCTGGATAAGTAGGGAACAGAAACGACCTGGAGTGTGAATTGAAACCTGAATGAGTGTGGATTAAGAAAATATTGGGGGATTTGCATTTAAAAAGCCAGCTTTTGGAGCCTCCTTGCCCTCTAGGTTCTAGATAAAGTCAGGAGAAAAAATACCAAAGGCAGAAATTAGACTATTCAATTCTTCTCAAGCACAAGCCATTCTGTCTCTTCTCCCATAATCTTAGCGTCTTAATCTGAGATGGTGAGATTCTTTTTAGATGGATGGAGTGACTGTCTCAGACATCCTTTGCCAGTTACGTTCCTCTTCCAAAATAGTAGATCACCCAAGGACATGGGCAGCTGCTTTAGGTTACCTCAGTTCACATGACTACAAACATACAAAAGGAGAGTTGAGGTCTTTGTTTTTTGTTATTATTTCTAGATAAAAACCGAGCCTGAAATGCACCAGTTCTCTCAGCAGGCATGGATTGCTTTAAAGTTCTGTTGCAATCTGTACAATGTAAAATAGCATACAACTCTAATTTCTAACTAGCTGTATGAAGATAGTAAAAATGTTCTAAGATTTCAAATCAAATGTTCAGGTGAAAGATGGCTAACTTGCCCTGAGGTTGAATTTATGACTTTTAACAAAAGAAGATAAAAGATAGGGGGAGCAGGTTATGAAAACCATATGTAATTCCTGCTAATTTGAAGTTATTGGTGCTTTTTTCCAATATAATTTCACCAATCTTTTTTCTTACTGTGAAAGAACAAGAGGAACATTTATTTCTCATTTGATTTCCTGCAAGGCACTCGCTTATAAATCGAATACTCTACATGAGATTTTTGAGACTTCAGGAAACAAAAGGCAAAGATAGAAAAAAATGAAGTATAAATTGCCATAAAAACTAAGCACTTTGAACACAAAGACATCTATCGAAAAATTAAGCACACACACACAAACACACTGGGACTGAGATTGACTTTCTTTTCTATTGGAATTCACTAGAAAATAAAACTCAACACAAATTTCAGGGAGGTCCTGATTCCACAAGGAAGAGAATGATTACAGTATAAATTAAAAGTTTAAAATAATTACATAATATAAATATTATTAAAATGCCTTACATTTTTTATACATAAAATAACATGGCAAACATATTTTCTTCATCTGTAATTTTATTGCAAATAACTGTGGTAGTTATTATCAAAAACATTTTTTGAAATTGTGTTAAATTATTTATTTTTGAGAATGTATTTCACTTAATATACAAACTAAAATATTAACTAAGTAATAATAAAACTTGTTTTTACCATCCCAACACTTTTTAATTTAGTCTCCAATTCCATATTATTTGGTTAAATACTATGAGATTCTAAGTTACAATATATAGACATCCTCCAACAATTATGTATGATAAGTGAGTTCTTCAACTTAAAAGGAAATTTAAATTACTGCATAGGAATTGTTTTATCGGTAGATATCAAGTGCTGAGCATAAGGTGACAAAGTCCTGTGAAGAGGATTTTCAGTGGGCATTCCCTTTTCTAGGACAGCTCTGGATAACTAGGGAACAAGAATGACCATGAGTGTGAATTGAAATCGGAATGAATATGGATTAAGAAAACATTGGGGAATTTGTATTAAAAAATCCAGCTTTCTCTACTATTAAATTTTACTGACATGACTATTGGTTAGTACAGCAAGTTGATCAGCTGAGTATAGCTGGGATGGTAATTATCTTCTAGGGTGTTTAGACACATACAGGTCAAGAAATAGGTGGTATCGTTAACAGGCTGACAGTGTGTACATTTGAGACAGCAAGTCAAGGATTTTCACCACTGGCTATCCATGCACTTGAGCTAGCAACAGGTGATTTCTTGGGCAAACTTGAATTATTTTACAACCCAATGGGGATGTTTCTCATATATTCAATATACTCTGTGTTTTTTAAAATTGCTTTCTCTAACATTCCTTATCTGAATTTTTATGGTGGGTTAGCATGGGGTTCACAAAATTATTCACGTACTTTTTCAAGATTAGTTGTCTGTGTTTGAAAGAATGACTATAACTTTGAGCAGACATGAAACTCTAAAGGCGTGACCATAAATTTAAGATTAGTTATGGTACGGGGACTCTCCTTTTCACCTTTTTCTAATTTTATAGTATATCTGTTAAGGATTCCCTTATCAAGGTCAAAGGCACTCCTCAGAATTAGGGTATTACTAATTATAATAGAATAAATTTAAAATTATTAGTATATTAAATAGAAGCACATTTCAAACATCCATAAAAATGACTTTGATACAAGCAAATATAATGGTAATTTTGGAATTATTTTTATTTGATTATGTACAATTCTGAAAAGTTAAAAAAATAAGGTCTTCTATTTTTTTTCTTTTGTAGTGGTAAATTTACTTTCTTTTCATTGTTTTTGAATAGCTAATAAAGAATAATCTTGCAATCTCTGAATTCAATTACTGCAACCCAAGTCTATCCAAGCACAAACAGAAGTTAATAGCAATGTTTATCAAAAATAGCATCAAGGAATATGTAAGTGTTGAATCTTTGAAATAAGACTAAGAAAACTCAGGTTATAAAAGTGCTCAATGAATCAGATCTCAAGTAGAATTACAATAAATTTCAGAAGTGGTTGCTGTTCAGTGAATTATTTGCAATATTAAACTATTCTTCAAACTGTGCTTATATTTAAATTTATTATTGACAACTTCCCTGTGCCAGATAATATAGTAGATTCCTGAATATTAAAGATTAATACACCATAGTTTTTTACTTCATGGAGCTCAAATTCAAATGCAGAAGATACTGTAGAAATGAAAAAAAAATTAAATAAACTCATATAATGCATCTAAGGAGAAAGACAGAGATTAAACAAGCCTTGGGCAAAACTTAAGAGGGAACCACAAAGTCGTAGAGAAAACTGAAGATAAAATTCAAACTGGATCCTAAATGATGGTGATTTTGCAAGTAGATAAAATACAGTGTAGTAATCTACATGGAGAGGAAAGTTCTCAGAGAGGAAACAAACTCTATCTATATCCAGAGATTCAGAGATAGAAAAAAATACACTGCATTGCTGAATAGTTGTGGACAAGTGAGCTCTAGTGCAAAAAAAAAAAAAAAAGTTCTAATGGTGATTGCCAGGATTTTAACCTGCAGAAGAGGTTTTTGAATCAGAGTATAAAGATTAGAAAAAAGTAAGGAGTTTGTATATTATGAAGAAGAGAAAAGGCACCACACAGATTTTCTTATCAAGGGGGTAACAGAGCTGTTCTTGAAAAGGACAGCCTGGACACAGTTAACAAAAATGAAGCTTGCAAGCTACCCCCATATAGCTCTTGAAAGGAGGAGAAGACATTTAAAAAACATAAAATTAAAACCTCTATCATGTCTTATGGGGACACAACAAATATTCAGCAATTATTCTCATTATGCTTCTGCAATTAGGCCATGAAGACTATATTAGCTATTGCCTCACTTGAATTGGGAATATTCATTTCCATCCACTCCAATAAAATAGTTTAATCCAAAATAAATAGGGATTATATGTGTAGTTCTAATACAAGTCAACAATGTATTTATTAATGAACGGACTTTTAAAAAAATGAGTATGCTGCCTCGGCACCTGTGGCTCAACGGGCTGGGGCACCAGCCATGTACATCTGAGCTGGCAGGTTCGAATCCAGCCCAGGCCCGCCAAACCACAATGACAGCTGCAACCAAAAAATGGCCGAGCATTGTGGTGGACGCCTGTAGTCCCAGTTACTTGGGAGGCGGAGGCAGGAGACTCGCTTGAGCCCAGGAATTGGAGGTTGCTGTGAGCTGTGATGCCACAGCACTCTACCCAGGGGTGACAGCTTGAGGCTCTGTCTCAAAAAAAAAAAAAAAAAAAAGAGTATGCTATCCTTTCTCTCCCTACTCAAAAAAAGAAAGAGAAAGAAATCTTCCATTCTTGTATATTTTCCTGTTTAGAAAAAAAAAAAGTATTGTCACTAATCACTCACATAGAATTACATGTGAAAACTATACTATACTTGTTTTGTAATCATGTTCAGAAAAGAGATACCAAAATTATAAATTATGGATTATAAGGAAGGATCCAGTATAATGGCAGGTTTCCTATGAAAAAGAAATAATAGTATATTATTAACCAAGTCAAAAAAATTTAAGAGTGTAAGAAAAATTAGTCTAAGCTAAAAAAGCAAGTCAAAAAAATTTAACAGTATAAGAAAAATTACTCTAAGCTCATTGACTTACACATGGAATATGATTGATTATTGGACTATGTATAATTTTTAATAAATGCATTGAAATATAGAAATGAGTTAATACACAAAGAGATACGCCCTGTGTTGTTTCACAGGATGATATTGCCCATTTACAACTTTTCTGGTAAAGATCTGAGAATGACCTATCCATATCAGAAATGATCTTTTTTTTGAATGAAAGAAGAGTGTCCATCATAATAAGTATGGAGAATAAATAGGGATTAAAAAATTAAATGAATAAACATTTCTACTTGTACACATAATTGAAAGAAAATCAAAGGATTGTGTTTTACTTTTGCTTATATATGTCAGTTCACAAAAATTAAACATTAAGTGGAAAGAGTAACATGTTAAAACTGTAATAAAATTTTTAAGTGATATATTTGTATATCTACAGAGCATTATATAATAACAAGGTATCCTTTAGCTGAAAGTAAAACAATTTTACATTTTAAGTTAATTTCTAATGCTGTGATCTAATCAATTGCAGAAGTTAAAAACAAAACTGATTTAAATCCTCTCTTCTGATCTACTTGCTTAAAATGTTTGCCATGTTTTAACCTAGCATTAAAATGAGTATTACATGAGGCACTGAACTCTTGGGTATGGCACAGGAGACTTAATAATCCATATCAATTTATGACCTTACAAAATGCCAAACCATTAGCAAAATTCTGCCATTCTAAGAAATAAGATGTGTATTAGTAATAGATAAAGTGAGAGCCAGTTGGTCTCTCTACATATTTTGATATTTCAATACCATGTTGTGATGTTTACTCCTGATATCTTCAAATTGCCTCTTGTCCAGAAGACTGTAATCTATCTCAACCAGTGAAAATATTACCATTTGGTAGCAAATAGAACACATTCACAGGTAGTCCTTGAGGTTTTCATTTATACAGAACTGCAATTCACTGCCATTTATGGGTCTTCCTTGGAGGTCTGCTTTAACTGTGATTTGTGGAATTGGCTACTGATATTCAAAATAGTTGAACAACCATTTCTAATACAGACTCTGACTTATGATTTCATAAACCTACAGGACAAGTAACTGAGAATGGCTTGTTCATGAAGATAAATAATTTAATTTTTAATAATCATGCTAAAGGAAACATATTCGATGTTTAAAACAACACACATACGTCACAATTTTCTTTATTTAAAAAATATGGGTTGCAATGACTGACAAATAACTATTGCGGTCAGCCTTGGAACATGCCTAAATAAGATGATAGCATTCCAAAAAATAATATCCCCTTTCAATATGCAAGAATTATAGCTGAATGGACCAATATGACAAGGCCTATATTCCTAGATATTTAAGCTCTAGCTATCTTCATGTACTCTTCTCATCTTTTATCTGCCTTAATAGTCTCTATGCAAAATTTAAAGAATAAATATGGTGTAATAAGATAAGTAAGTTTCTATAAAGGAAGTAGCAAGCCTCTTGCTAAAGAACATACCGCCTATTCTAAATTTTAGCTATATTAGTATTTGCAAAATGTGATTGAAATTATTTAATTGTTATATAAAGACATTACACTGATACTATGCAATAATCAATCTACTTTAAAATTGGGTACACTAAAGGAACTAATAAGAGTTGACTATGGTATGTGTAGATATAAAAACTTATCTACATGGGTATTTTTATACATGTAAAATGGTATATGCCTAGCAGACTTTGTTATGTATCCTCTGAACTCATCAAAACATATACAATACAAAAGGCAAAGATTGAAAATAAGATTGAAAACTAGGGTAGATAATTAATCTTTTAATTGCAATATTGGATGGATCTCCTAAATCATTGGATGATGGAGCCAGACTGAAATGATCCTAGAGAAGCTTAATCCTGGAAAAAATATGCTTGTGCCTTGAAATACTTGTCCCTGAAAAGAACCATGCAGACATCCAGTCCTTCCCTCACACTCTGCCATTGTTCTCAGACCCAGGAATAGCACCACAGAGAAAACTGGCCAGCACCTCTGCTGTTTCTGATTCTCATACATGTCCTATATTCACAGGATTAAATGTCAGGAATGTGTCTCAAAATGACTTGGGGCTCAGCCCTGCCAACTTATGAGTACAAACGGAGCACAGAGATACATCCATATGTAGAACAATCCAGAAGTCAGGTCCCGGATGCCTGCTATTTAAAAAATTACTTGATGACGGAGTCTCTCGGACAAGACTTGAAGCAAAATAAGAACTGGATATTGAAATTGCATCATAAAATAACCGACAATACATTAAATATTTAGAACAAAAGTCTTCATAAATTTAGAATAAAACTAAAGGTAAGTGTAAAATAATGAGAAAAATTGTATCTCTACAAAGACTTTGATTCCTTTAATAAATATCTGGTAGTGGGAAGAACAGCAGTACATTCTGGGAGATGTAGTCCACAGGGAAAAATCCTGAGCAAAAGATGACATTTTTGTTATTACAAGAATGTGGATGGCAGGTAAAGATAGAAATTGTTCTTTTCCTGTTGTGCTGCAAAGGACAAGAAAACCAAGCAATCTAGAGAGGGGAAGATGATTCCTCCTTAGAATGAAAGGCTGCAGGGTAAAAAACCAGTAAAAGTTTGAATTGAGCCTGTTAGCGTCTCAAATCAACTTTTAGAGTTGTCACAGAGCTGAGAAAGTAATTCCAAATCTCACTATTGGATGTGATATTCTGTCCCCTGCGCCTTTGCAAACATTATATCTGAACCAATTTTCCCTTGTTTCAGGAAGAACGAAATGTGAGTCCAATAAGGAAAAATTACAGAACAAGGTAAAGGAACCACGTAGCAAAGCTATTAATAAAAATGTTGAAAAGGAGCCACGCAATAGTTCATGAAATGACTCATTTGCTTTCATACAATGATAAGGTAAAATTAAATCCAATATTTGTTAATCAGCACAGAATATCAAAACTAAAAAGAAAGTTGGTGTATAAAAGCAACAAAATAACAAAATAGAAGAGACAATGAGAAAGAGATAGAAACATAGAGAGACAGAAAGCAAAAATAAAGAATTCGTGAAACTATTTTAAAAATCAAAGATGCACAGTTACGATTTAATGAAAAAAGAAAAGTTCCATATTCAAGATATTAAAAAGAAAAATAGCTTGTTGAAAGTGAAGAAGCTCAGAAAAAAAAGTTTTAAATAATTGCTTGAATTAGAAAGGAACCAGAAATCCTGCTAGGAGCCATGAAGATAGAACCACCTTTGGTTTTAATATAGCGGCCTCCTAGGTTGATTATGAATTGATGATTACCTAATTCAAAAAGGTTGAAGAAAATTTATTTCAACACACTTCCCTTATTTTTCTCAGATGCATTATTATTAAGAAAATATGTGAGGCTGGTGCAGTCACTCATGCCTATAATCAATCCTAGCTAGCATGCTAGGAGGTGGTAGCAGGTGGATTGCTTGAGCTCATGAGTTTGAGACCAGCTTGAGAAAAAGTGAGACCCCTTCTCTACTAAAAATAGAAAAACTGAGGCAGGAGGAACACTTGAGTCCAAGAGTTGGAGGTTGCTGTGAGCTATGACGCCAGGGCACTCTACCTAAGTTGACAGCTTGAGACTTTGTCTCAAAAAAAAGAAAGGAACCAGAAAAATGTAGGAAATATTGACTACAAGATAGAAAAAGGGGAAGGTGAATGAAAGCCAAATAAGGATAAATATAGTAGCGAAAAGGAGCAAGCCTATATTACTTGTTGGTCAACACAGAAAAATCTCAATTTTTCTCATAATGTAATAAAATTAAAAAATAATTCAAATTATGTTTAAAAGTCTGATAAATCAACAATGCAAGCAAAATCAGTGTTCTTCTTAATAAATACAAGGAGAAAATAGAAAACACAACAGAAAGTAAAATCTATTTGGAAATTAGCAATGATCAGACTGTATGGAGCACAGTCAACACTACACTCTGAATTAATGACGTGATCTTAAATCCTTCTATTAGAAAAGAAGAAAGAAAATTTTAAAAACTAAAATTTTTGCTTAATAATATAAATGGCAGGAGAGTATATACAGGAGCAGCTCTGTAAGTTGACCACTGAACGGACTGTAACAAACTAGTCATCAACATACAGAGGTGGTCAAGATAAGGAACAAGGTCTACTACACTGATATGTACATATGGTGTGTGTCTGTCTGGTCTGTGAAAATTAGGTCAGCTTAAGGAGGCAGTCAATGTACACAGGTGGTCAAATATGGAGGTTCTTCTGTATTTAGAGAAAGATACAAATTAAAGATTAAACAGAGAAAGTTGAATCAGTAATAAGAAATTAGAAGAACAAAAAGGAATAAGTAATTACTTATCAACAATAAGTTATCCAGTATATTCAATAAATACTTCATACAGCCAATTTGAAACAATGGCAAATATGTGCAAAGTTCTGTAAAGCAAAATTAAGAAAGAAAGGCAATTATGTGTGTGTACACGTATACACACACACATATATAAATGCTAGACATCAGGATTTAAGAAAGGCATTAACATCACAGAAAAGGCAATTATATGTAAAATTGATTAATTCCTAACAAATAGACATTTTTAATACTGTTCCACAAAGAAGAGCACTATTTTTAAAAATCAATGACCAGGACAAGTCATACGTATAAAAATGAGTTAAGGAATATATCTTCCAAAAAAAAAAAGAAAGAAATATATCTTCCCATAAAAGTTATAGGACATGAAGAATTGTTAGGATGAGAGCAATAAAATAAGTACCCATCTGAATATATTTTAAACTGTAACAGAATGCAGAAGTTATGGAAAGCTTCACAATTCATTTAAACAACTTGTTTAATTCTGGTAATAAAAATGGCAAAAAACTGATGTTCTTTACAGATGTTGATACAAAATACTTCCTATTTTATAACAAATTACTTCAGCTATATATTGCCATGATATATCATAAAATAGAAATGGACTATTTCCTAGAAATAGCGTTTCTAGTAATAAAACAATGATGGCTGAAAATTAGAAAACCTCATAAAGTAAATCTCTTTTATTAATGAATTAATGGAAACCATCTCCATAGATATGCATAGCTATGTAGTAGCTAATATTTATTTCCTATAAACTTTTCATTAACTGGTAGAAATAGAGAATTTCCTTAATGTGTTACCATTTATAGCTAAAACCAGCTGCTGCTCTTGTATGTAAGGATAAACTACAGAAGTCTTGCCAATTTAGAAACCTAAGAGGTTAGAAACCTAAAAGAGACAAAATAAACTAACTCTAACAAATGAAGAGACAGAATGCAATTAACAATCTCATTTGTTTCTGTTTTTGTTTTTCACCCGCAGGCAATCTACCACCTAGTTCTTTGTTACCTAATTATCCTTGATCTTGCCCATTGCTGTTTTTACTCCCCCACAGCAGCAGGTGGTGGGTAATGAGCTGTGCTAGTTGTCCCTCATTCTACGGTTGCCCAATTTTTAGATGCCTCTGTGTTAGGAATTCCAAAGACTGACATGTGGACCAGAGAAGGGCCTCAGGAAAAAGATTAACCTTGGAATGAGAGTGGCTGCCCCTTTCCTTATTATTTCTACAACTCAAAGGTCTTGAATAAAATCCAAAGCTCTGTCACTATTCCAAATTTCCTCTTATTCTTCATGGTTTAGCCAAAGGCCCTGGTTCTCCTTCAAGATTCTGTTAAATGGGTGTATTTTTTAACACTCTGTGTAGGTATAATTGACACAGGCTTTGCTTCACATATTTAAAATTTATAATTTAATAGGTTTTAGAAAGTGTATGAATCAATGAAACCATAATACAATCCAGATTGAGAACGTATTCATATTCACCACTCTCAGGAGTGTCTTTCTGCCCTCGTTCATCTCCAGAAAACAATCTCATTCATCTCCAGGAAACAACTCATTTTCTGTCACCAGTTCCTATTGTTTTATACAACAAATGTATGGAATCATTCTGAATGTACACTTTTATGATTGTACTTTGATCATTCAACATAGATAAAGGTATTTTGAGATTCTACTATGTTGTAATATCAATTTAGGTATGTTGTCAGTTGATGGACATTTGGTTTGTTACTTGTTGAATATTACAAATAGACCTGCTATGATCTTTCATGTACAAGTCTTTGTGTGACCAGATGCTTTCATCTTCCTTGGTTAGAAGGAAGTCAAAAGCCTAAGCCACATCATTACGTTCATGTTTAGCTTATCAAGAAACTGCCAAAAGGTTTTCCAAAATGATTTACCATGTACATTCCCACCTGCAGTGTACAAACCTTATAGTTCTTCCGCATCTTTGTCAATACTTGGTATGATCTGGCATTTTCATCTTGTCTATATCTCTGTAGCTTATAATTTTATTCCCACAATAGTGCATTTTGAAGAGCATAAGTTTTAATTTTATTTAAATTCATTTTATCATTTTTTCCTCTTATGAATCAATATTTTGTTCTATGTAAAAAATCTTTGCCTCAAAAAGGTCATAAAGATTTTCTCATATGTTTTAGGCTACAAGTTTTATAGTTACATTTAGGTTTATGATTCATCAAATCAAATTGGGGTGAGGTATGGAATAGGGTTATTTTTGGTCTTGGTGTATCTTGGCATAGGTATATCAATCATCATTTGTTGAAAAGACAATGCATTCTCCCTGAACTAGCTTTGCCTCTTTGTCAAGATGAGTCATGGGTTTATTTCTGGACTCTCTACTTTGTTTCGTTGGTCTATTTGTTTATTTTGATGACAATTCCACATTTTGTTTCATACTAAAAGGTTGTAAGTCTTGAAATAAAGTAATGTTGGCACTCCAAATCTATTCTTCCTATAGGAATAGTTTTTGTAGAACTTTTGCATCAAATGTTACTTTGTTAGTTATTAATAATTTAATACTTTCTTACTAGTAATGTTAGTTATTTTTACATGAACATTAGTATTAGTAAGTACATTCATATTTTTCTTGCATCAATTTCCACGAGAAAAACTTGCTGAGATTTTGGTTAGGATCATGTTGAATCTATTGATCAATCCAATCTATTGTCCACTTTTTAACAACAGTGCCTTTTAATTCACTTCTCCCATTTCTTATGTCTTCTTTAATTTATCTAAGCAATATTTTATAGTTTTGAAATACAGGTTTTGGACCTTTATCTAATTTATTCCCAAGTATTTCATAGTTTATGTTCTTATAAATAGCATTGTTTGTATTTATTTTTAAATTTGTTAATATGAAAATATAAAGTCATATAAAATATACTCAATTATGTTAGTAGTTTTTTAATATATTCCATTACATTTCTTATATAGTTTGATGATAGTTATTTTTACTTTTTTTCTCCAATCTGGATGACTTTTATTTCTTTTTCTTGAGTCACTGCACTAGTTAGAACTTATATGTTATGTCAAACAGAGTGTCAAGAACACACAACGTTGTCTTGTTCTTGACCTTAGAGTTAAAGTGCTCATTTGTTTTTATTATGTCCATTGTTAGTAACCATTCTTTTACAGATAGTCTTTACTAGATTGAAGAAGTTCCCTGATATTTCTATTTTACTGAATTTTTATAAGAAATAATTGTTGCTTTTTTTTTCATTTTTTTTCCCTGCTTGTACTAAAATGACTATGTTAATAGGATAATGAATTTCATTGAATTAATATTGTATGCTATACCAACCTTGCATTCCTGGGACAAATTCTACTTGGTTGTGATTATATATTTTGGAGTATTATTTGCTAAAAAATGTATAGAGCTTTGACACATATGTTTATGTCGTGTATTTGTCAGTAGTTTTTTTTCTCTACACTGCAAATATCTGCTTTGGGCATCAGTGCCATGATGGCCTTATGGAATGAACTGGAATGTATTTTATTTTCAATTTTCTCTTCAATTCCCTTTGATTTAGTATAATTTGTATTACTTATTGTTTGGACTTTACCACTACACCTGGATTTTTATTCATGGGAAGTTTGTAAGTACATGCTTAATTGGATTAATAGGTTCAGGGATCCTCAATTTATCTCTTTGACTCAACCTTAGTAGTTTGTGTATTTCAAGAAGTTTGTATAATAAATTACATTTAAGTTGTCCAGTTAATTTGTAAAAAATATGTTTATAATATTCCCTTACTATGCTTTTAATATATTTAGAATCTGTAGTGAACTCACCTATCTCATTCCTCCTTTAAATAATTTGTGTATTTGCTCTTTGTTTTCAGATAAATCTCACTAGGATTTTATCAATTGTGTTCCTTGTTTTAAAGAATCAGCTTTTTCAGCTTTTAGTTTCATTAATCTTCTTTATTGTTTTTCTGCTTTTAATTTTATTGGCTTTAAATTTGATTTTTATTATTATAATTAAACTCTTCTGCTTACTTTGGGGTTTATTTGCTCTTTATTTTCTGCTTTATGAAGGTAGAGGCTATGGACATGGATAGGATGTTTTCTTCTTTCTAATACAGGCATATACTTCTGTAAATAATGACTAGTTGTGGTTTTGATACATATTTTTGAGATCCTACTTCAGGATCTTCCACATTTCCCTCATATCACACATTTCTACAGAAAAAGCTATGTCTTAAGAATTAGAGAAGACAAATACTGTAAGTCTGAGTCTAAATCTACAATTACACAAACACAAACAATACACTATACACATGTCTGTCTACATATATGCATGTATATATGTGTCTGTATATACACACATGCATACAAAAATATATATGTGTGCATATATGAAGTTTTACATAATTTTATATATATATATATCTTATTTTTATATATAATAGCATATTCCTAAATTATACCACACATCCATTTTTAGGAGCGAATTCTTGATAACAATAATAGACTTCACCAAATTAGTGATATCTGAAGTAGGATGTTGCAAACAGAGTAACAATATCACAACAATAGCTGCTGCTTGTCAAGAGCACTCACTACATGTCAGAGACCTTGTAATGTCCTTTGCTACATGATGTCAAGATGTCTTCATATCACCCTATAAGTACAAAGAAAATCATTATTTTATAGATAAGATCACAGGGTTGGCATAGGCTGCATTGTCTGTGATCCTAAAGGTAAGCATGGCAGGGCTAGTGTTTGAGCCCAGACTTTTAGACTTGAAAGTGTTTCTAAAGAGGGAAGAAAAAAATATTATTTTCTTTTTAATTTCAGCCTCTCCATGTCAGCCTATGGCATTTGCTCAGATTTGTTCCGATTTCATTACCTGTAAGCCTGAAACTCAATTGGAAGAAATCTTTCATCAAGAGTTTAACCATATCTCTCCCATATAATAGGGGGAAATTCTACCATCCGTGAAAATTGCTTCCTCCAATAGAGCATGTCATCTAAAAAACTGTCTTCTTGGAGATTGCAGAAAATTATAGAAGTGTCTCTGCCAGACTCCCAATATTTCCTGAGGCTAGTTTCCTCCTGCACATTTTCATTTGTTGTGCTCAAAACCACTTATTTGCTTTTCAGAGTCCCCCCGACTCTTCTCTTTCACAATTTCCAACACTGAGATGAGTATGGACACTCCCATATAAGGGTCTCTCTCCTTTCCACATATATGTATAATAGGCAAACAAACGAAGTCATAGCACTAAATCACTGAAGTCTGACTGAACATTAAATATTCTTAGGCTTGGATGGACCTATTTGTGTTTCACAAACCCAATGGTTCAGAAGCCCCATAATATGATGTATTTTCTCTACAATGCACTTTTTTCTCCCCACATTACCTCTCCTCATTCAAAATTCTCTAGGCCAACAAAACTATGATGACAACAAAACCTTTCATTTATTCTTATCTTCTTCCAGGACCAGAACTATTATAGTTTTACTGGGAGTAATTGGTTTGTTAAATGCCTGACATAGAAATTCTGTCAATTTAGAAGTGACCCTGAGTTAACTGTAGAGATTCCCACTAATCTTTGCATAGATTACACCTTAGTTTTTACATATGATTTCTAACTCCTGATGTTCTGGTATTGATTACTGACAAGGAAGGTTCTTTACCTTCCTTGACTACAGAAATTCACAAATATATTTTTAGCCTCTCCAAGACCAGATTTTGTGTAGTACTTTAGTGATTCTCAACCATAGGTGATTTTGCTTTTGCTTTCCCAGGGGATCATTTGGCAATATCTGCAGATATTGTCGGTTGTCACAATGGAAGGTGAGAATTGCTCCTGGTAGGTGAGGATGGATACTAGTAGGTGATGATGGGTGCTGGTAGGTAAGGATGATGCTGGTAGGTAAGGATGGATGCTGGTTGGAGAGGGTGGATGATGGTGGGTAAGGATGGATGCTGGTGGGTGAAGATGGATGCTGGTGGGTGAGGATGAAGCTGGTGGGTGAGGATAGATGCTGGTAGGGGAGGATGGATGCTGGCGTCTCTGAATAAAGGATAGATATGTTTTCTACAATGCTCAGGACAGACCAACTCCTGCAAAATACTATCTCTAATTATCTGGTCCAAAATGCCAAAAGCACAGAAATTGTGAAACACTTTACTAGATGCTTTCCTACCTCAGGAGTTTTATTTTTTGTATACAAATATGTCAGTGGGGAATAGAGCTGCTTGAGCATTCATAAGTCTGGGGGACGTTTTCCTGGTCCCAGTTCTCTACACACTTACCTGAGCCCAGGTATGCCAGATGTTTAATCTTGTCTCTGGGATACAAGAGATAGACATAATGGAAATAAGGGATTTAAAATAAGATTCACTAGCTGCCTAGTTTTATGATGATTTTGGTTCCTAAATATGCCCCACTAAGCTGTAATGGACAATATGTGAATCACAAAGATCGTCTTCAATGTCCAGAGTTAGTCACTCTAATAGATGACCACAAAATAATTTTTTGCCAAACCTATTTTATTTGTGGTAAAATTTCTAATCTCTGCATAGATACTATGCAACATATAGATTTCTATAGTCCCCACAGATGGATAATTCATGTTTTTGTATTCATAGTGCTTCACACACCATCTATAGGACTTACCTCTCTTGCTCTGTGAGGCATAAAAGTTTGCCTAGGCTCAATTAAATGCAACCCATGGTCAAAATGAAATAGAGCACCTTCCTAAAACATTGGCCTAAACTCAAATGCTTATTTTGATATTCTTGTCCTTCCCACTGGAGATATTATAATAGCTAAAGGAAGCCTAATTAAAAAAAATACTGAAGAATAAATTGGTATTTCTCTTTATACCTTAGAGCAGCTTATATGAGTCTACCTCCCTACAGCGGGAACACTCTTAATTGGGGACCATAGCCAGGACACGTTATTGTATTCTCTTCTTGCAGAAGAGTCTTTTACCAGTTGTAAATATTCTTCCATCTCCTTGTTCTATGTTCTTGGTCCACAGCAATGGATGGTGGAGGTGAACTAGGAGGAAGTTGTTGTGTACCGTGAGAATTTCCTACTGGATTCACACCATTTCTGAATATTGAACAGAGGTATAAAATAAAGAATGTGTATTTTATCAATAGTGAATGGTGAGGAGATAATGGATAAAATAAAATCCATATTATTTGTTAAACTAAAAAAAATAAAGTGAAACACAATTGAAATTAATATTTGACAGATTATCTTTCTGGTTTTAATAGGGTCATTAAAAAAAACCCACATAAACATAAAATAACCTGCATTTTAGGAAGAAGAAAAGAAGAAAATATTGAAAAAGCAAAACTCATTATACTTATATTAGGAACAAAAGTCATAAAATGATTTATAATATATAAATTTTCACCTGTAAGCATAACATTGCAGTATTCTACTATGAACACTGATAAAATCAACAAAGATAAGTAGAGGTGTATTGTATCCCAAGATGAAAGTTTTAGAATTTTAAAAGATAATTTATTCCAGATTATTTTTTTTAAAAAATAACACAATTCCAATAAATGTATCAAAGGCATTTTATTAGGGTACTAGCATAATAATTCTAATATTCATTTTGATGTCCTCAAACATCTCAGTTGTCTACCACAAGACCAGAAAATTTATTAAAATGTATTAGAATTTACTATTTTAATAAATTAAAAACAAAGAGGTAGATCTTTATTTACTGTAATGAGAAAATGTCCAAGATATGTTATGTGAAACAAATCAATCCAGTGTCATACAAACAATATTTAGATCAGTATAGCTGTATAATATTATCTTGAGAAGAAAAATGCATTCATTTACATATTCACAGAAAATATCCAGAAGAATACAGAATAAAGTGTTAGCAAAGATTTATTTCTGGAATATGGTTCTGGCCAGGATAAAAAGCATAGAAAACAAAACAGTAGAAGAAATCACTTTTATCTGTATAATTACATATAATTTTACAGAGCTATACATCATCTTAAAATTAAATATGAAAACTGGATGAAAATAATAGTCAAAAATATTTTAAACAATAATGAAACACAGCCTATTAAATTAACTAAGCAGTATGTTAAAAAGCATTAGCAAAATAAAATTATAATAGAAGCACATGTCTTTTTCATATATATCTTCATATACATGGAAAATATATATGAATACATAATCTATACACATAGCACTTAAATATATATGCATAAAATATTAGTACATATATCTGTAAGTAATTAATGGCTTATATAAGTTAACAAATATAAAATTTTATAGCTGTGATTAAATAACAAATAAGTTCAGAGAACTAGGTAAAATGTTCAACAATAAAAAATTAATCAGTTGAGTTACTGATGTCCATGCAAATAAAAAACATGAAATTAATAGAAGAAAACAAGGGGGAATAATTATTTAATATTTTCTGGAGAGAACTTTTGTACCATACAATACAGTCAGAAACAATAAAATAAAATATAGAATAATTTTTATCTATGAAACTAATTCTCTAATTACACAATCAAATCCAACCTAAAATAATTAAAAGCTAAATGGCAAGCTCTGAGAAAAACAATTTGCGATGATTGTGAACAAGCAAAGAAAATTAACTTAAAATACATAAATTAAAATATACAAAGGTCAAGCAAATATAAGAAATTGCATGTCATTAGTAATCAACATGGTGAATATTAAAATAACAATAAAATACAGTCTGAAGTTAATTAGAAAAGATCACTACCAAATTAAAAAAAATTTTAAAGTTGAAATGAGAAAATGAATTGAAATATCCTTATAAATTGTCAATAGTTAAATATATTGGGAAATACATAAGTGCAAAGATCATCATCTTAAACTTGTTTATCCTCAAGATGTTAAAACTACCACCAAAACAGAACTGGAACCAGGTACAATAAAATAATATTATCCACTAATAAGAATTGTATGTAGGTGAATGCTTACTTATGTATAAATATGCTGATAATATAATAGGTAAACATTATAAAAATTTTCTGGCATTTATTATTTTTGTGTAATAAAAATACATGAATACTTATAGTAGGAAAATGGTGTTAAAATTATATAAAGATATTTTTATTTTTCCTGTTATGCATTTTCTCAATATGAACATAAAATTGTTACTAAAATTGCATATTAACAAAAAGGTCTGTGAGAAAAATGTGTATTAAAAAAATGAGCCACATCCAAATATATACACTAAAGTTTAAATGAATTAGTAAACTTTTAAGACAAAAATTTATAGAGAAACTTTTTCAAAGAAGACATCTAATTATTTTTAAAGGGCAGAAAATTAAAAAAAATAATTAGAATTTGGGAATGCCATTATTTATTATTTCAGTAATAATAATACAAGACAGGAGATGAGTCATTGGAGTTGCATGTCCAACAAAATCAATTACGTGGTACTTTCCTTTGGTAATCAAGTAGGATTGGCAAATATTAATCAAATTATTATGGAATAGAAAGGATAATCTCAACCCGGGTAGATGTTATTTGAGATAATTGATGGCGGTGAGCAAAGGAAAAGGTGGGCAGTTTGACCACACAGGGATTTCTGCAATGGCTTCCTAAGGGGGTGATGAAGGAAAGTTACTTAGGTGAAGGCGAGTCTGGACTTGTGCCAAGATGTTGCCAAAGGAGACAGCAGGACAAAATTAAGAGGTAAAAGAGACTGCAGTGTAAGGAAAGTATTTCTGAAGCCAGGACTAGTTTAGTCAGGGTTATTTTAGATTATGTTAACAGTTTTTGTTCTCATTCTACAAACAAATAGGACTCTTCTAAATTGATTTAAGCAAATGAAGAAGAGGGGGATGTGATTAACTTTTGTTTAGAAAGATGCACATTATTCACAGAAGAGAAAGTAAATCCAGTGAAACAGGAGTTGCGTTTAGGAGACAAAAATGTGATATTAGTAAGGATGGAGAGCAATGGCTGGATGTGAGAGAATTTAGGAGGTAAAACCCATAGGCCTTCGTGACAGATTGCTCATGGAGTACGAGGGTGAAATTGGGTCAAGGATGATTCCTGTGATTCTGACTTGCCAAAATGGATAGTTTTGTTCGCAAGAAAAGAAACATGGGGTGGGGGGATGTTTGGAAAGGAGGATCATGGCTTGTTTTTGGCAACGGATTTAACGTATCTCAGATATTCAAATTCAGGTGTCAAGTAAGGAACTGGTTTGCATTCTCAGAGGAGAGGTTACTCAATAGAGAAATAACTTGTTTGTCTTTAGTAAATACATGGTAGTGTATTCTATACATATACATGAGATGAAGAGTGAGAGAGACAAAGAGAGAGAATACAGAGTTATTAAAGGACAATATAGGAAAACATGATACTCTGCTAGAAGAATTTGGGCTTAGTAAGATACAGGAATGGAGGATTCTGAAATGACCCCATACATAGAAGCCCAGGGACAAAAACCTTTGAAGAAGGAAGAAAAGATCACAGATTAAATGTCATTAAGATAGCAAAATAAAGCAAAGAATTAAAAAAATATACAACTATCAAGTTGGGTGGCAATGAAGTCAGTGGCAAGCTCAGCAGGAGCGGTTTTGATGGCGTGGTCGGCTCCAATGACACATGGCAGAAGGTTGAAGATGTTAGTGATTGACAGAGAAAAGCAAACTGGGATAAAGTCTTTTGGAAAGAATTTCCAAGAAAGGAAAGAATGAGGTAGGGCAGTAGTTGAGGATGTTTAATTTTAGGAGAGAATTATTATTATTTTTTTCTAAACAGTGAGTCTCAGTTGAATATAAAAGCCTGTGAAAATGGTTCAGATTAGGGTCAGAAAACTATAAAGTATGAGCCAGAGCCAGCCTGCTGCCTGTTCTTGTTTACAAGGTTTGACTGGGACACAGGTGTACTCATCCTTTACGTGTCTTCTGTGGCTGCTTTTGTGCTCCAGTGGCAAAGGAGTTGTGACAGAGACCATGTGGGACGCAAAGTCCAGAATATTCACTGTCTGCTTCTTTCCCGAGATTGTTTGCTGACCCCCAAACCAGATCCAAAAAATAAATTGACTGTAAAATGTGAAGGGTAACTGATAAGATAAAATTAAATAGAATGTCAGAGAGTATTGCTAGAGGGAGTTGTTCAGACACAGGCAGTGTTACGCCCTGAGAATTAGAACAGGGACATATTTCTCTTTAATTTGAAGGTAATTCTCCACAAATTCTGTTTTTAAAAAATCAGTAAATCTGAAGATCTTTAGTAATTATGAAAAAGATAAAATTAACAAAATTAATGTACAAAACGTAAGACTAAAGAAATTTTATACCCGTAAGGAATTTACAACCTTAAGAAAAAAATACATCTAGGGATCTAACAATTGTATTCTGGATTATAAGACCGTGCATTCAAGGAGTTCATAAGCCTCATTTCTAGCTTCTAGAATAGTAGAAGTATTAGTAACTCATAGTAACTAAATGAATAAATATATGACTAAAGATACTTAAGAATAATTATTATATAAAACAAATTATTATACATTAAGTTTTCAACAAAATGTGTGTTTTGCTGGGAAATTATAATTTAACAATTGCTGTCTCACTCAAGGGCAAAAAAGTCAAACAATCTGATACAGTTTATATTGTCTCAGGATTAAATCCAGAAAGGAGTCGACATAGGCATTTTTGGTGGATATTTTATATGTTTCAAGTAAAAAATAATATCCATACTATTTTAACCATTTCACAGCTAGAAAAAGTAAAGTATGAAGTTTAACTCAACTGACAAAAAGTACATAATATTAAGACCTCAGAGGAATTACAAGAGAATTCAAATTTACACACCTAATAAAAATAAACTCCTTGAGAGCTGATCTGGAAGAGAATACTATAAAAGAAAAACTATCACTTATTCGATAAAAGTAAATGACAAACAAATTAGGAAACAAAACATGAAATTTATAAAATAAAAACCAAAGTGTGTTGGGGAAACTATACACCTCACAATAAAGATTAAAAAATGCTAACACATCAATGAGTAACATTTTGTGTCTATCCTGATAAATGTACATTTTATAAATAAGACTATACTTATGATAATTATGACAAAAACAAAGGACTTTCTTTAGTAGTGTAAAAATAGTATTGAGTACAGGGTTACCACATGCTAGTATAGGTACACAATATATTTTTGTTGAATAAGTAACTAAATAGATAAAACTGACAAAAATATAGGTTCAAAATTTCAAAGGAAAATGTATTAAAATTAAAGATAATAATCAAAATATTAATAACAAACATATATGCATATATACTTATATACATGCCTCATGTACTAAAATTTAAAAGTAAATAAAGCAAATCAACTGATCGTTATTGGGGACATAAGGAAAAGATAATATAAATGGAGCTCAATGACAATATTTTCCATAATATTTCATTTTGACAACTGTAGAGATTTAATTATTTTCAAATTGATTCATAGATCCACATAATCCTAGTCAAAATACCATATGTGTGTGTTCAGGGAAAAGAGCGAAAGATGCACAATTCAATTTCGAATAAAAACAACAAAAAAAATCAAGACAATTTTAAAAAATAGATGTGGATTGTAGTGGTTAGAAAAAGTATGTTTAGTTATAAAACAGAAAATATGTGGGAAAACCGTAATAATGTTTGAAAATATGGTTCTGCAGAATAGAGAGTATATCGATAGGCAGAACATAGAGGTCAGGAAAGGACCTCGAGAGGGGACATTTTACTTGCTGTTAGGTAAAATATGCTGGAAAATGAAATCTTTCCGTGGGAAACAAACAAGTTCTCTTTTATATGATGTGCTAAAATGTTTTAGATAGCTTACGCAATTAAAAATAAAAATTAACCTATAGCGGAAACAATCAATACATAGTGAATGTTTACAATACACAGGCTGGAAAAACACCTTTTAGAAATGAAAGCAATGTAGGTAACCACAACGAAAACTGTTATCATTGCTAACCTCAAAGACTCCTCAAACTAAGAAATGTAATAACACAAAATGTGGATAAAAAGGTTCTAAGTTCATGAACCCTATTACATGAACATGAACTTTAGTTAGCTAAAGACATAAAAAGTAAATACTAAAATATAATCTGTCAACTTGGTGAAAAAAGAGATAATAAATAATGTTAGTGTGTAAAGGGAAAATGGACCTCCTGCACAATGCTTGTGATAATAATATAAAAATATAAAATGGCATATATTTTTAAGAGAGTAAATTGGCAATACAAGTTAAGATTAAATTTTTCATTCTTTCTGAATGTATATTTTTCTCTTCTAGGAACTTATCTATATGATAACAATTTTTAAGATATATTTATTACACTGAAACAAAGCAAATATCCAAACAAGAGGAAGGTTTAAGTAAAATATGACACATGTTTAAATATAATATGGCATGTACTAAGGGTGTATTTCAAGAAATCTATTTTAATTTATTTAATTTTTTCATTTGGAATATCTATTAGAGATTTCTTCATTTTTTAGCTATTTATGATAGTTCTAATATAGTATGAATAGTTATTTATGACAAATTTTAAATTGGCTAATATAATAGATATTCTAATCAACAAGAAGATAAATGTGTTTGTTTTGGAAAATATTTCTATTTGATAATACATTTGAAATGCATTGAAATGGCTCTTAAAGCTGTAGGGACCACGAGACATAGTACACATGATACCTAATAAAAACAGTAGTTTCCAGTGTACTGAACATTGCAAGAAATCGATTTTTAAAAGTATTCTTGTTCATTAGAAAATGCGAACTTTAATGCCATATAAATTTACATATACAGTTTCCAGTAGCAAATTAATTTTATAAAATATTCACACTTACATTCACATACCTGTGCATATTAGTAAATATACCAGAAATTTTAGAGCATTATCTCTGCATAGTAGGATCTTCTGACATTTATTTTGTTTATTTTTATAAGTAACTTCATGTTTTCAAAATTTTTAAAAGTAGCATTCATTTTATAATTATAAAATAATTACAATTTATCAGGTTAATTCACAAAGTTATACTTGTTCATATTTTAGAATAATCTGTATCTTTCGAATTGTTTAATATGAGACTGAATATGAAAATAGTGTATGTGCGTATGTAATTTATCATGTTTTAGTTAAAAAATGACACAAGAAAGGGAATGAATGTTATTTTTCTAGTCTATTGATTCTTGTCAATTTCGTGTTTTATAGGAGAATCATGTATATTCTCAAGGAAGATGTTATGCCACAATTGAAGGGGCAGCAAGTTGGAATCTTGATTTAAAATCATGTCTTATCCTCCAATCATTTGATAAACAAATATGCAATTATGGTACAGAGAGAAAAAGGGATTATGATTTGCAAGCAGTTAAAAGTTTATATTTAAACTTTAAATTTCCTTCTTTCTCAAGTTTCAAGTTTGAGATTGAAATGAAATTTCTCGAAAACAATTTTTTTAAAAGGAAAAGAATAGAAAATCTGATTAAAGATTATAAGCTACATCTGAATGAGAGGGAAGAGTGGTTTAGAAAACTTGCTCTTCTCTCTGGTTCAGAAATGACAGTGAGAACAGCTGCTGTCAAACTGGAATCCCCAAATGCAATGAAAAAATGGAATGCTGGGGTGGCATGGGCCTAATGTCAGCACTTAATCACTAAAGACAGGGTGGGCGTGGTTACCACAAAGACAACAAACTCAGAGCAGTAATCAGAATAGCCTGACTCACAAAAGAACTATCATGCTGGCCTGTGGATCATGGTGCCCCTAGCAAGGAAATACACAGTTTACTAAATTCTTACTTGACCTGCCCAAGTGGGAGATATCTAAATCAAGTTAACAGAAATCTAACTTGAATCATTAAAAGAGAGATTCCCTTCCCCACAATCAATTCCCTGACTCATGCTACTTTATAAGCCCAGAACCCACTGAATGACAGAGAGGCCAGACTTTCTTGGGAAGAATCCTACTACACCCCCCAAAATTAATACTATGAATCTTTCTCCCAATCTTTCCCAGGGGATCCACAGCTATTTACCAAGGTGAATGTGTACTGGGGAATGTTAAGCAATCAGATTTGGGGGCTTTACATGGCACTGACCCTGAAATGACATTGATTCTTGGAGATCCAAGAAGTCAGGAAGAATAGAGTTGTGGCAGTCAGGTGATGAATAGAGTTTCAGCTCAAGTCCACCTCACAGGACATCCAGGGAACCTAACCTGTGGCTGTTTCCCTAGTTTCACAAACTTAATTGGAATAGATATGCACAAACACTAGCAGAATCCCCACAAGGGAATGAGTCTGCCATTGCAATTGCAAAGAAAGCTACTTGCCTTCTCTAGCAAAGATAACATGATTCTTTTCCCTTTTGTGTCCGAATGGGGTTTGCTTAGTTAAAGACTGGTGACAGTGGTGTCTTCTCTATGCCATAACACACAATGGTATCATTGGAAATAAACCACTGGAAAACTTGAAAAGTATTTACTTTAAAAGATATTATAGTATGGGGACAAAAATAAGAGTGATATAATAAACATTTCAACAAAAATAAGAACTTGAATTATATTTAGCCAATATAAATACTTGTATTTATATTTAAGCATTATATTATATACGTATCTACATGCACACATATATGCTAGAGAAATATCGGTTCTTGAAATCACTCATTCGTTTCTCAGTCCATAGGGAATATTCTATATGTTGTTGAACACTACTCCCACTGTGATGCATAAACCCTTGGAGAATTAAAACTGCTTCCACTTTCTAAGAAAATAAACTGAAGTACAATATTTGATGAGATTGGGAATTTATAAGCTGTTTTTGTATCCCATTTCTTCTTTAGAGTTAGTACCAGTAAAAGAATTACAAATGCTGCTGTCTTTGAAAGGCAAATAAAATGTTCAATCAAGGGAGTATTTTACAAATCCTGGAGTATCATTAAATATTACCAGGTCTGGTACCCAAACTAAATTACAGCTCAGACAAGGGACTGAAAGGTCAGGTTTATTATTCACTTTAGTAAAAATGTAACCACAACACTTGTTTCTACATCAGGGAGTATTATAACCATCATTATAACTAATAATAACAATGAAAATAATACAGGCACATTTTATTTTGCATTTTTCAGTAGACAGTAGGGCTTATGGTTAATAGTCATTTATATTTACACTGACGCTTTTTATGCAGGAGTTCAGAGTGGTTTTCAAATAGTACCTCATTAATCATTTCAACAAGTTACTTGGAAAGTTTTTCCTAGTTCAATAGATGGAAAAATTATATCACAGAAAGGTCAAATATATATTTACTTGTCCAATATTAGAGAAGTACAGTGAGTCAGTTTCAAATCTGGGACCTCTTTGTCACCCTTTGATTTAACCACTGGACCAATGCAATATTGGTCCGTGTTGTGGTTTGACCATCAACCTAAAGTACTTCAAGGCTGACCTCTCTGCTATTACTTTTACAGATCTATAAACACAAAGGAAAATATCAATTTTTCATCTTTGGCTACCATACTAAAAAAAGATTCAGACATAATTGATTTATATTTCCATTGTTTCTTTTTTAAAAGTCTTATAAGAAACAATTGAAAATGGTACAAAATTGTAAATATCAAAACAAGAGTGAAATGTATTACAATCAAAATAATGTTGAAACAAACAAGCAATATTTTTAGGGTATCATTTGAATATACTAATAAGAGTCAGTTAAAGGAAACAAATCAACTTTTAATAATTCTCAACACCTCAAATATGTAGATATGCAAGAGCAAAAGAAAGAACCAATGTTTTAGTAAAGATAACTTGAGGAGAGAGGGAAGAATTGAAAAAGCAAGTATAAAATGTAAAGACTATTTCTTGTTTCTCTTAATAAAATCAGTGTAATTTCAGCATTCAAGTTAATGACATCTGATTTTAAAAGAAGGCAACTACACAACAATTGTTATCCTCTTATAGTGAAAATACACAGTGTATATGAATTAAGTGGCATTGCCTTTTCAAAATAAAACATTCTTAGGCATTTTCTCTGTATCATTTGCTTTTCCAAATTAGTGCCTATATAGTCTTGATTTAACCTTAAAATTTTCCTCAAATAGAATTAATTAATAACTCTATATCCTATGTTGAAATACACATTTTGTTTATTTAAATCCTGAGTTCTCTTAATTCATTTATATATTCATCTTACCTTGTCTTCTTTGAAACATTCAAATATACTATTAAAAATTAGTTCTTTTTTTAGTTTTTAAATCAAGGAGATTTGAAGATCCAGATTGTTAAATACATGTATTACAAAAATACAAAAGTTAGAAATTTGTGTTAAAAGTTTTGAAGTTATAGTTTCTCATTTTACCTTATACTTTTCTTTTAATTTTATTTTAAAACCTGATATTAAATGCTAACTATACCTTACTTTCTTCTAAAAATCTGTGTTAAAAAAATAGAAAGAAAAGGAAAAGATGATGCTTCTTACTGAATTTAATGATTAAGAATTTAGTAAACATAAAAAACTGAGGTAAAGAAGAAACCACAACCTTCCAAGACACGGTGTTAGGAACATTCCAAATTTCAGAAAATAACCATACCAAATTGAGGCAGTGATGGATATCTCTGAGTTTAAATTCCTTTTTTAAGTACCTCCCATAAATTTTTGCCTTTTAGACATTTCATGTAACTGGACAAGTTAGTACAGAACTGAGTTTGTTCAAAAGTTTATATGACTTTATTGTCAGTATTCAATATACATTTCGTATTTTAGAAACATTTTCTACAGGATAGGTGGGTATTTAATTTGATACGGCTGACTAGATACAATAAAATTATAATGTTTTATTTTGATATTATATTTAAGAACTTCAATATTTTAATATTTATAGTCAAAGACATTTATGTATATCTTATTTATATAACATTGAAATATTAGGATATTTCATTTCTGTATACAAACACTAATGCTAAGTACCATAATCTTATTTAGTTACATATTATTTATTCATTTGCTATCATTTTGTGTTCATTTTCCTTTTAGTCAAGCTTCTTAATAATTTTCAGATATGACTTTCCCTAAATGTTTATATTCTCACCATTTTTCAATCCTTTATTAATATGTGTCAGTTTTGTTGTTATTTCATCCTCAAAACTTACATTTACAAAAATATGTAATGTATAGATTTATTTAAGGTCGAAGTTTATATAACTTATGTAAGTAAACTGAAGGTCTTACTTTAAAACAATTTTTTTCCACTTTTTGAGACGAGGCGGCCCATGTTGCCCAAACTGGAGTATTTTGCTTTATCCACAGATGCAAACCCAGAACACAATGTCCTCCAACTCCTGGCCTCCAAGATTCCCATGCACAGGTGGCTACAGGACGAGACCTTACTTTTAAAGGACTAATTTCTCATAGCTGTATCTATTTAGACTTTGATTTCTCAAAGTGAAAGCATTATTTTAAAACTCTTTAGCAGAGGTTTAAAGACACAAGCCTTGCATATTTCTAGCAGTTACAAGTAGATGTTTATTTAAAATTCTAGTTGTTTTAATATCATAAGGAATACTGTATTTTTTTCTCCACCTTTCTTAAGAATTTCAATGTCAGTGGCTTATGGAGTATATGAGATAAATAACCCAATAATTTCTCTTTCTTTTTAAGAATATTGAGATTTTAATAAACTGACTCAATGAATGACAGTTCTTCTGGTACTATAAAAAGCTATTTTAAATTTTAAAACATATTTAACATCACTTCATGCTTTTCACTGATCAAAAGAGGTAATAATTTTTCATAACTTTCTGTGTCTAGTGATATACAGGTTGCCATTATTTCACTTTGATTTAGTGAATCACGAAACTGTAGAGACAGGAAAATTCAGATGACTCACCAAGTCCCCAGTGATAAGATTACCGAGCATCTTCCAAATCATAAAACTATCTACAAATACAATTCCTGATAAAAAAAACTAGAGATGGTTAGATTAGATGGAATATAGAAAAGTTGCAAGAAGAAAAATTCCAGTATCGTGTGAGGATTATGTGGGGGGGGTGTCAAAAACTATACATCCCTATAGTCATAGAGTTTTTAGCTTGAAGTCCTAGAGAGGAATCAACTCTTAAATCTTGCCCATGAGTTTCTAATAGTAGCTAATTCTAGAAAAGAAAAATAAGACATGTATTGTCAGTTTAAAATCTTTCCTAAATTAGCCACGTCAGTCTTTTATGGTAGGTGTCACTCTTCAGCACTACCATTTGCAAATTCTAATGAAAACTCTATTCACGAATAGATTTTAATTGGATCAAATTCAGATAATCGTTTTTTTACGAAGCAGCCATCATTATAAGTAGCTTCAAAATTACTAGTTACTTAGTAGAATTGAAGAGGCATATGTGTGGAGTACATGTGCAGGAATGTTAAGTACATTGGGGGGTGTGTGTGTGTGTGTGTTACATATTTTCTCTTCCAGTGTTAGAAAGAAGTGTATAAAAGCATGCAGCTGTTAGCCAGAACACCCCAATTTTTAATAACTCAAGAAGTTCTTTCTTTTCTCATTGAGTATAATTATCTCAGTTTTTTTCCCTCCATCTCTCATCTTGCTTTTTCAATCCTGAAAATGACTATCAAGATTTTACAAAGTCTCTTAATTTGAGGATTGCACTGGGAAATATTATGCAAGTAAAAATGCTCATGTGAGTAACGAGTCACAGAGAAATGAAGTGACTAGCCCAAAGTCGCACCAAAAACAGCAAAATGTAGTACAGATAGAGTTTTGACTATGTTTAATTCTGTATTTTAAGAAACAGACGATTTAGATGGAAGAAACTTATAAATTTTAGAAATAATAAAACATTTACCTTAAGAAGTTTACTCCTGACTCACAAATTCTGATAATTAAGCCCAATGTTTTTCACTGTCATTTCAAATATTCAAAATGGACATTAATTATGATGGAAAATATTTATATTCTCTCTCACTCTGTGTACACACACATACACACACATATAGATACATGTACAAATAGGTAAATATGTATAAACCCACATGCAAAACACACACGATATTCTATTTGAATATATGAATATAGTTTTGGTTATAACATTTTTCCATGACACAGTATTAATCAGCTACCTAAATAAAGTTTGTTTCTATAGTTGTATATTGGTAAAGTGTTAATTAAACTCAGTGATACGGGGTGATCGTCACCTAGAATCATCTTATTAAGGGTATATTATGCTTTGTCCATTCTGATCACTGTAAAATGTCAATTGCTAAAGTGCCAAAATAATTTAATAGTTCACCATATTTTAATAGTTAGAATCTGACCTAATATAGTTGATAAATATTGTTAGAATTGGTCTATACCACCCACTGCACAGCAGTGAAAGAAATAATATGAGTCCAAACTGACAGACAATACATTTTTGATTTAACTGGATTTTGAAAAGTATAACAAAATAGTAAATATTTGGAATATATATACCTATATTATCATCTTTACTAATATTTTTCCAATGGCTGCACTGTTAGCAGATGGGATCATTAAACTTTATATTTCAATTACTTAACTTTTAAAACACTTTGGATGGAGAATCTCTTTAGGGACTACTTCATTCATTTTAAGTTTTCACCAATTTCAATTTTTAACATAAAAGACAAACTAGAAATGGTCACTCTTGTCCTATATGCATACAGGGTAATAAGGTGCTTGCTATTTTCAGATGATAAATTCTAAAATTAGGTATTCAAACCTGGGTTCATTACAATCTTAAAGGAAATATTTGGTATGCAAAGTAAAGCAATTTCATAATTCCTGTAATATTTTTAATGAGATAAAATTATGCAAAGTTCCATAAGCTATTTTCAATGGTAAATATTTGCAATTTTCTTTATTTTTAATTATACTTTACTAAATTTTAGGCAAAGCCATATTTTTTTGATTTTAAGTTCTCTTTTCTGAGTACATATTGAGGACAAATTAAATGATTCAACTCCACTGAGCACAGTGATCCACTCCAAGTATGATGATTGAGATGCATGTATCTCTCACACCTGTTCCATATATTATATTAATTATTCATAACTATCTACTCTATTTCTCTTTTATAGATATGAGCAATTTTTACTGCCTAAGTTATTAAAATATTGTCCCTCAATTTGTTAGTATGCTATGTGCACATGGATTTTTCAGCGTTAAAACGTACAAAGTGAAAACCTAAGTTATTTAATTTGAAAATCACATGCAGTACATTTGTGCTGGCTCACGGAGATCATGCTACAAAGAAATGGTAATTTTTAAAAAATCTTCCTTTTAAAAGAAACAAAGAGAATATTTTATTTATTTATTATTTATTTATTTTCTTGAGACAGAGCCTCAAGCTGTCACCCTGGATAGAGTGCTGTGGCATCACAGCTCACAGCAACCTCCAATTCCTGGGCTCAAGCGAGTGTCTTGCCTCTGCCTCCCAAGTAGCTGGGACCACAGGCGCTCGCCACAACGCCTGGCCATTTTTTGGTTGCAGCCGTCATTGTTGTTTGGCGGGCCCGGGCTGGATTCAAACCCGCCAGCTCAGGTGTACGTGGCTCGTACCTTAGCCTGTTGAGCCACAGGCGCAGAGTCCAAAGTGAATATTTTAACTATAATAACTGAACATAAAGTTAGATGGAAAGTAAAATTTTTAATTTAATGCAAATTTTCTTCAAGGCACTCTCTTAGAAAATTAGCGTTTAGTGCTAAGTTTTCTAGGTAAAGATTTATGGCTTTTTTGAGTAGACTATGGCGTTAGGAATTCTAAAAAACCTGCCTCACAAAACTGTGTTATAGACATGTTCATGAACTTCTATTTGCTAAGTTATTGATATGTAAGATTTATGAAAATAATCAGGCTAAAATTCAGCATACCCCAACTGTTATTAAAAAATTGTAAACTTTGGCAAATCATTGCCATCTCTTGGCTTTATTTTGAGGATAACTTCTCTCTAAACGAATATTTCTTAACAGGAGAAATTATACTCTGAGTGACTAAGAAGTAAAAAGAAACTAATGTTTTCCTTAATAACAATTTCTAAGAATTTGCTTTTCTTCATTTTGTATATCCATCTATAACTATAATAAACCAAACATCTGGTTAAAAAGAGGAGTGGAGGCTGGCATGTTTATTTCTGTGTTTTTATATCTAAACAAGTTAGTATTCATTTAAATATAGCTTTATTGCACCCCCTCATATTCCCAAATAGGAGAAGAGGGTGTGCAATAATAGCTTTAAATATATAAGCTGCCACTTTTCACATTTTAGGGCTAGGTGAATTTGATCTACTTTGGTGGGGCTGTCATATTGACTCAACAGTATATTATTTAATAAAATAATACATTAATAATACCTTAATAATACATTCATCTCCAACAATGCTAGGAAATGTGGTGACTTTAAAACTCCACTCTGTATAACACATACAGTATCAGAAACGGTTTTCAAACACATCCTTTTATGGAATAAAACAACTTTCAATTTTGTTCTTACTATGGTAATACCTAGGCTTTTTGAAGGAATAATATGCAGAATTTAAGATCTCTGGAAAAGTTTAAGAACTTCTAGTCTCAAGTCCTAGTTCTTTAAGAATTTTCCTTCTTTCTTGGTGATTCTTAAAAATAAAAATCAGCATTCTGTTCCAAAAGTCAAGAGCAAATGAACAAATGAACCTAGATTTCCCTTTTTTACTAACCTTAAAAGACTCACAAAATATAAGGAGACCCAGAATAAAATAGGATAAACTTGTGTTACTAGTATTCAAGCATAAGGTATAAACATGGGCCTGCAATAAAAACATCAAACCTTGATAGACTTTTATAGAAAATCTTTTATTCTTTTTCATTTTTAAGGGCAATTGCTTGTACAGTTTTCTTTTGGGATTTATTATTTAGGATTATTTCTCTTATTTTCAATGATACACAAAAAAAGGAGAAAATGGAACTCTGTGAAGAACAATTCAATAGTCCAAATTATACTGAGTTGAAGATTATTTCAAATTCAGTGCTTTATCTAAAAACATTTTCATTAGCATCTGCATTTAGGTCTATGGAGAAATTGGAATATAGATTATCAAAGAGCAAATTATATTTTTCAACTGTTATACTAGCATTAGAAAGGGTAAAGCCTTTGAATACTCATTAAAACTCTCTTTTGAAAAAGTAATCATCTAAAATCAGATACTAGAACAGCAGACCGCCAGAATTTAACCTCTTTTCACTAGTTCATACCAGCCTCAAGACCTTAGTAGTTACAGCCTTTGCACATAATGATCAACTTTACCAGCAAAAGAACAATGTACATCCAGGATTACTTATGAAAAGGTGGAAGTGTGTGATGATTTTTCTCCTCACTAATAAGTTCCTATAAGTGATCTTTAAAATTAAATAATCAGAAACTGAGTCCAAACTTATTCTTATGAAACAAAAATAATATAACATGAAATGTATGACTTCATTTGAAGCTGTGACAAAAAAAAAGGAGAATATCCAGAACTGAAACTTTTCTCTTTTTTATTCATAAATATTTGCATCACTTAATTTAAGGTTAAGTTTAACAAGATTCCATACCATTTCTTTTGGGGATGGCGGCAATACTGACATACAGTGTCTGTTAGGACGTCATCTTGTTATTGCTAAATCATCCCCAACACTGTGACTCGATTGGAGTTACCAGGGACTAAGCCAAAATGTGGAATTGAAGTTTTGTTCTGATTAAACACAAATAGCACTTAAAAAAAAAAAAAAAAACTTTGAAAAGTGACCTATGTTCCAGTAATTAAAAAAATAATAATAATAAAGAAGGAGCAGAAGAAGAAGGAAGGAGAGAAGGAAGGGGAAAGGAAGAAGCCTTAAGATCCTGATACAATTACTCTGTAGGCCTCTGACATTCTCTATGCTGGTACAACTAAATAGCAAGTAACATGGGTGTGAAATTCCCTGTTGTATGCTTTAATTAAAACCAAAAATTTACAACAAAATCAACCCTTGTGAAAATTGCTCTTTGGTTTAAATCTTTGTTACCTTCTGGAATTTTGGTAAACTCACTTTATTTTTAAATTAAGCTGGCCCCTTTTTGTTTACTCCATTACAAAAGTCAAACACCAAGAACCAAACATAAATTTCAGAATGAAAAAGAGTTTTGTTTGTACGTACGTTTTTAAGTCCAACCCCTGTATACAAACTGTTAAAAAGCAGATGTTTTAACATAGTGCTTTATTACAACTTATCCTTGAATGAACCTCCTTCAAGTTTCAATCATTTAAAAAAAAAAAAAAAAGAAAAGCAGTCAATTTCCTGGTGGTTGTAATTTAATTAAGTAACCTTTCATACTGAGCAAAACCCAAAAGCCAAAGGGTCATTAATCTTTCTAGTGATTAGAGATACCTCTAGAGCTTCAAACATTTACCTCTCCTTCCCCGCAGTAGAAATGCTTTTAGGATGATCATGGTTCATACCTCACATTCCCTGGAGCCAGAGATGGTATATGTGCAGGGCCCAGATCCATTAACCGATATATCCATGGTCTCAGAGTTTGTAGGCTTGTAGTCCACATAATACTCCTGTAAAGGGGAATTCATTTGTCTTTCAGACTCTCTGGCCTTTTTCCGCCGTCTCTTCATGAGAGAGTGCTGCTGGAGTTGCTTCATGCTTGCTGGGTAGCGTTTCCAAGACACATAGATCACCAACAGGATCATGGCCACTGAGAGAAAGAGAGCCACGCTCCCTGCAATAATTTTGTGAAAGGAAACATGCTCATATTCTTGCTCTGTGCCAGGAATCTGAAACCCTGGTGAAGGGCTTGGTGTTTCAAGGGTGGGTTGGACAGCGTCGGGCTTGAAGACGGTAGGCTTAAGGATAATCAGAGGCTTCTGGGGGGTCTGAGGCACCAGCTGTGATCTCTCTGTGTTGGCCACTTGGACCTCAGAACAGATATTGTATGTTTCCACTGCATCACTAACTTTTTCACCTTGGATGTGCTTAGGTCCTGCACAGATCATGGTGCTCTCCTTATTTCCTTTGAAATTCTTCAGCCAATAAAATAGAGGACAAATGCTCCGACTGCATTCCCACATATTTCCAGACAAGGTGATGGATATTAATGATATCCACGCATTGACAGTTTCCTGGGAGATGTTGGTGAGCTTGTTGGAATCCAAATTCAATTTCTGCAAATTGGGGAGGCATTTAAATGTGCCTGGCTCAATTCCTTGGATGTCATTCCCTGATAAATCCAAGTTGTGCAAGGAACTCCAAGTCCATGTCAAGCCTTGGCTAATGGAGCGAATCCTGTTCCATTGTAAGTAGATGGAGCGGAGGTTGAAGAGACGTGGAAAATGAGCAAAGTTGATCTTGGAAAACTGATTGTGCTCCAAGTGGAGCTCCTTTAACTTCAAGAGGCCAGCAAATGCATTTCGGGACAAGCTTCGAAGGCGATTATAACCCAAATCCAGAAAATCAAGATTCCGACAGTCTTGAAAAACTCTTATCGGCACAGTCTTTAGTGAGTTAGATCTCAAGTGCAAAATGATGAGTTTCCGAAGGCCTTTAAATTGTTCAGATTGTAACGTCTGAAGCTTATTGTAGGAGAGGTCCAGATTGCGGAGATTGGGAACTGAGTGAAACGTTTTATTGTGCAGATAGGTAATTTTGTTGGAACTTAGGATTAATTCTTTCAGTCTACGGATCCCTTGAAATGCATCTTCATCCACTGAGCTAATGTAATTATGGTCAAGATAAAGCCATATAAGCTGGTTAAGGCCGGCAAACTGATTGGATTTCAGTTTCTGAATGCTGTTGAACCTTAATGACAAGCCTTGTGACCCTCCAGAAATGTTCTCAGGAATATCTGTGAAAGCATGAGACTCACAGTACACAATTTTACCATCACATCTGCAGTTCTTTGGGCAAGCTCTCTGAGCCCCCGTGAGCATAACAAGCAGCAGTGTAGGAAGTAGCACCAGCACCACACTCATGCCTTTCAGCTGCGTAATTAAATGGAAACCTACGATATTAAAAAGAAGACAGATGTACATTGTAAACCTATTAAAATAAATCACCCCCAGCTTACCAATATCAGGGGCATTCCATCTAGCGTAGGAATGGGACAGTTGATTTAAGGACAACATGTATCTAACACGTGAACATTATTTTCTTCACTGGTGCATGTTTGCTCTTTAGGTGTCATTTTTTTTGTTTCTTGATCTTCAAATCACCACAGTGTCAGACAACTAGGAAAAGCCTTTTCAAGTTACAGGAGTTCCTATGTAATTCAACACTGAAAAGCAAGGGAGTCTTTCTCCTTTCTTATCACTGAAGGTTTGCATTTTAATAACAATAACCTTTGGCTAGTTGCTGTGTTGAACAATAGGACCAAAAGGACTTCTGTGTCTTCTGGTTAGGGCAAAAAGTGACCTGTAAACCCAGTATTTGTATATCTTTCCTAGTTGAGCAAACAGGCTGTGATTTGACAGAAGAGCTTCAGTAAGCTGTCAAGGTAACCCAAGTTTGCCGTGCCTGAAATTAGGTACCTATTGCATAATCGGATAGCAAAATATGAGCTCAGAAAAACGGCATTGAGACTAGTATAGGCAGCCAATAAAGCATAGTATGAAGACTAATAACAGTGTAAGGTATTCTCAATTTGTTAATAAGTATATGTTGTTGCATTCTGTGGCTCCGTGCCCGGTGAAACGGGAGCTAAGACATCTAACTACTCATCACAGAGAATACTCCAAAGTGAAGACGTCAGTTTGTTATTAAATATTCACATAAATGCAAAATAACTTTGTGTAGTATTAGTTTGCTGTTATTTTAAATATAGTTGCCTTTGCAAAATTGTGGAATAAACGAGAGAAACAGCAGAATACGATCCTTCTCCCCACCACCAGACCTGCTCAAATTTCAAACTGACTTTTTTTCCTCCCCTTCCTCCATTAACTTTAGAAAGCCTGCAAAGTTGAAATCCATTGGCACTTCTGCTGCATTTCCAAATCACTGCATGTTAGGGGATTCTTTCCTCTGTCAACAGTAGATTTATTATTTCTTAATGGTGGGGAGGGGACTACCATGTGCTGTAATTTCTCTTTTTCCTTAGATTTACATACTTTTACTCAAGAGAGAACCAGCCAACCCCCTGATCTAAAAACCCTCCTTCTCAGTTAAGTTTTTTTTGTGTGTTTGTTTTTTTCTTTTTTTTTATCATTTAAAACCTGATCTTGCTCTCTGTCCTCTTGCCAGCTCCAGACTCATTGAAATACATTCCAGCTCTCCCAGACAGGAGAAGGGGGGGAGAGAGACAGTCACACTTGAAAAAATAAGACTGGCAAATGACTGCTGGAAATTTAGAAGCTATGTTGGGATCCAGCTTCAAAGATAAAAGCCCTTGAGGAACCCCCGCTAAAGTAAGGACCCCACCCCTACACACACGCAGTAAAGTGTCAACAGTCATCCTGACAGCAAGCAGAAATATAAGCATGTCTAATATTACCAGGAAATAGAAGCAAACAATATTTATCTCATGTTCAATTCCCAAGCTGTGGCTACGCAGACGGTAGAGACAGTCTTAAAGAGATTTCTCTAGAGTCTGTTTAAGTCCGTGTTATGCATTTATGGATTAAAGAAGAAGCACTGTAAAAAGGAAAATGATCTAAAAATATATAATAGCAACTATAGTGAGTCAACTGGCAAACTCAAAGACTGCTGCTTTTTGCTTCTTTTCCTTTTTTCCCCCTTTTCTTTCTTTTTTTTTTTTTTTTAATGCCACGACTGAGGACAGGAAGCCAAGACGAGATCAGCTTTGCTAAGAAGGAAACAACAAAAGTTCACTTACCCATCCTTTGTCATCCAAAACGTCTCCCCCCTCTCTCAGCTTGCTTCTTATTTGGTCTCCCGTGCTGAAACCACCACCACCTTCATGACACAGTGCGGCTGTCATTCACACCATTCTGATCCCGCATGTGAGCTAGGAGCCCCATACAAACTTCCCCGGAGACGACAGGCAAAAAATATATATATATGTATATACACATATGTATTTAAAAAAGAACAGCACAGGGTGGGATGGGGGTCACAGAAAAGGAAGCCGTTGGGGGGCTGGGGGGAGAGGGCCTCTAGGCTCTGAGGACCATTGTGTAATTCAGCAGAGACCCATCAGCAGTAATTGGCAATCTGTGCAAAAGAGCTACAGCCCATCTCGGAGGTAACCAACTTCTCCGTAAAAAGACAGGAAAAAAAGAAAATCTTTCAGAATACCTGACATTCCTTATTGTGCTGGCTTTTGCCATTCCCAGATAAAGCAATTCATCCTCTGGATTTTCAGTTCTTGAAGCAAGTAGGCCTCCTGTGCTGTATAAGACCCCAGTTTAAAAGCTATGCAGGCTAGGTTTATCCATTTAGCTGGTCAGGTTTAAAGTGTTTTGTAGCTGTGCTGAGAGGCAGCCCTTGTCTAATTCAGAAGGCTTTCCAGAGACTGATGATGCTCAGAGCTTGTTGGTGCTAATGCTTGAGTTTGTGATACACTGAGTGCCCTCCGCTGGAGAAAACAGATTGCACATTAAAGACGGGAACAAGTGAGCCTGTCAGTGGTGTGCAGCCTTCCCTTGCTCAGAAAGGGAAATTAAAGGCACAGAATCGCTTTTTTCCCCTCTCTTCTATAATATATATCATGAAAGGTTTACGCCGAGGAATTCCTTTTAATGAGAGCAAATACTAAGTCAAATTTTGCTTCTCTAAATTTTATACAATTAATAGTTTCTACAAGTTGTCCTGACCTAATTTTTTTCTGCATATCTCATAGGAGATTTATCATCTTTTTTTTTTCAATGCCAGAAATCTTTGAAATATGGGTTTTATTTATTCTTCCTGTTGGTTTATTTTATTTGTTTACATTTTTTAAGCTAAACTATATAGGAAAGCGATCCTCCTCAAGGGAAAAATGTAATTTGACGGATTTTAAAGAGAGTTACATTTAAAATGTTTAAGTCTAATCTTTAAATCCTCAACCTTTGACAATAAAATACATTCTGCAATTTTGTGCATTTTATTGAACAGTCTAGAGAGCATAAGTTTCTAAAAGTTTACATTTTTAGTCTTAAAGCTGCTATCATTTATACTAAATTACCAAATGTGAAAATAACTAAAAGACTAGAATTCCATCTTGACATTCTTAGTACACTCTCCTTAAATTCATCTACATTTAGAATGCAAATTATTTCTTATGCAAATCACTTATTGTAATGTGCAATTTCAGAAAAACAAAAGCAGTTGAATATGGGATTAGTTATCAGCATTTCTCTAAAATTTGCACAATATCCTCAAAATTAGGAGGGGTGAAATGGTAAAATCCTTGGGGTACTTAATTTTTAAAACCTACACATTGACCTTAAATTTTTACTAAATACTGAGAAAGAGGTATAATACATCACCTTAATTTTGTTCCTCATTTTTTTGCTAGTTGATCTCTTAATCCTCTAGCAGATAACAATTTTTGGAACAATCCAGTAGAACAAACCTATATTCTAGAGAGAGCTGCTAGGTAAGATTGTTAACCTAATTTAGCAGATATGAGAAGTTTAAGTGAATTTCATATAAGCATTTAAAATCATTTTGGATCATTACAAATTAATATATTTTTAAATATTTCTTATTTATTTTATTTGCTGAAACATAATAATTCAGGGGGTTTATCACATGATAACATTTATAATTTGACTCAGATCTATAAGTAGGCAGTATCAGGTCATTGTATCATTACCACGATTTCTCAAGGAACAGAAAAGTGATAATACATGTCCCAGCTATAGCCATTTCCCATTAACTGATATCTGGTTTTTTATTTTACAAATGTGTGACTTTGGCTTAAGGATTAATACCCATTAAAATGCAAATGCACACCCAAAGAGGTAATATTATTGTGGTTGTTGAAACGAAATGCATCAAAATAAATGATACACCTACAATTTGTTCATACTGGTAGAGTTTAAATAGAAACACAAATATTAAATGGCCTAAATATTCAATGATAGAAAATTAGTTAAGGAACAATTTATTGATATATTCATGAGATAGAACAAATGCCACCATTAGAATTAAAATAAAAGTTGGGACAGTGCCTGTGGCTCAAAGGAGTAGGGTGCTGGCCCCATATGCCAGAGGTGGTGGGTTCAAATCCAGCCCCCCAGCCAAAAACTGCAAAAATAAATAAATAAATAAATAAATAAATAAATAAAAGTTTGTATTTGCTAATAGGAAATTAGACCACCATGTATAAAGGGTGAAGGGTAGGGGCAGGGAGGTCAGGCACTTTAGGACAATGAAAGAGTCTATTTCTCTACACATTTTTATTTGCATGGGAGCAGAATAAAATATTCTCAGCAGATTTTCCTGGAGGATGGATGTTAGATACATTTGATTTTACCTTTTATGTTGAAATTTGTCTGTGTTTTTTAGTTTGTAAATATGATGAGTATGTCATGTGTGGAACATGTGTGTATATACATGTTTCTTTTTTTTAATCTAAAATATAAGAAGAGGTTTCCATAGTAGATTGTGAACTTCATAGGGTATTACCTACATTTATAGTGTGACAACTGACTCTAACAGATACTACCTCCTAAAGTGAGTACTCGATTATATGCAGACTTGACAAAGAAGATGTCCAAAAATACTGGATACCTACTATGAACATCTATGTAGATATAAAAGGTGGAGAGAGTTATGTGACAAGAATGACTTATGGAAGATTTTTTTCTTAAGCCGTGTTGGTGTGCTGGTATCATTGAAACCACCCTTAAAAACTGATAAAGTGAAAACTAGGTTAAGGGCCCCCAAAACTCTGTGAAGGAACAAGCTTATGTAAAATAGTGGAAATAATCAGCCACTGTACCCTTGTTTTCTTGATAATGGTCACTATCCCCTTATTTGCTTCTCTATAATTGTTACTCTAGAGGGAACAGGTCATAGACATTAAGATTTTTTTTACTTTTCTTCATAAATAACATCCACTATTTGAAACTTAGGCGTAGTTTTTGAGGTATCTTCCACATCATGCATTTCAGTGGGTTGACTGACCCACACAGACCAAGAAACTGTGCCCACTCAGACAGCAGCTTATACCAAACGACTGATGGTTCCACCCTGAAACCAACCAATAGGAGACCCTGATGGCCTAACTCTTTGCCCATCAAACTGTCTTTAAAACCCTGGTCTTCCAAATCTCCAGGAGGCATATTTGAGAGATCTGGCCTCTCTCCCTGCTTAGCATTTGCTTTGCAGAATAAACACTTTCTCTGCTATAAACTCTGGACATTAGCTTTCTCTTGGGCAGTGGGCAAATGAACTTGGCTGGGCAGCAACATCACACATATACACCCTTCACTCAAAGGTTTACAAATGTTTTTTCAACTCCTCAGTTTAAGTTTAATGAAAGGGACTTCAGACCCTTCAAAGAACTCGATAGGCATTCTAACAGTAAGCCAGAATGATAGGGTGGTATCTGATTCTTGATAGAACATCCAAAGGAAAAAGGATGGGTTTTCCAAAACAAAGGAAAACAGTGTTGTGTTGGAACTGGATTTCACTTTCAGAGTTTATCTGGAGAAAAATACGTATGTGTGTTTTCCATGGAGGATAAGTGAGAGAAAGACATAGCTTCCAATCTTATTAAGTTCTGATGAAACACTTGCAGAAGAAAGAGTCTGCTGGAGGATATTAAAAAAAAACCCAAAACAAAAACAAAAACAAAAAACAAACAAACAAACTATATATATATATATATATATATATATGAAAAAAAAAGTCCATTATTGCTAATGGGGCTATTAGGGGTCTATCAATGCATTCATGACAAAAAGAATTTTATTTTTTAATTTCACTTTATCATGAGGGTACAAACAACAGGTCACATTTTAATTTATTAGGTAGAGTCTCTCTTGCAATGATGTCCCACATTCAAAAGGTATGCTATATACCCATGCCTTGTGCCCTTTAAGTGAGAGCACCTCAATTCCTCCCTGCTCCCTCCCTCATTCTGCCTTCCCCCAACTTAGATAAAGTTTTTCTTCTATGTGTTAGATTGTCTACTGGCTTCATAATAAAATTGAGTACATTGGGTACTTGCTTTTCTCTTCTTGTGATACTTTTATTAAGAATAATGTGTTTCAACTCTATCCAAATTAATACAAAAGATGTAAAGTCTCCATCTTTTCTTATGGTTGAATAGTATTTCATGGTATACAGATACCAAAGATTGTTAATCCATTCCTGAGCTGATGGGTTTTTAAGATTGTTTCCACATCTTGGCTATTAAAAATTAAGCTGTAATGAACATTCTAGTGCAAATGTTTTATGATAAAATGATTTTTCTTTTTTGGATCAGTGCCTACTAGTGGGATTACAGAGTCAAACGGGAGGTCTAATTTGAGTTTTTCAAAGATTCTCCATACTTCTTTCCAAAGAGGCAGAATTACCTTACAGTCTCACCAATACTATAAAAGTGTCACTCTCTTCACACTCATGCCTGCCTCTGCAACTCTGGAGCTTTGTGATTATAGCCCTGGGGTTAAGGAATATCTCAGGGATAATAGCCCTGGGGCTAAGGGATATCTCAGGGTGGTTTTGATTTGCATTTCTCTGATGCTTAGGCACAAGGAGCATTTGTTCATATGTTTATTAATCATGCATCTGTCTTCCTCAGAGAAAGCTTAGTTCATATTTCTTCCTCAGTGATTGATGGGATTGTTTGTTCTTTTTTGTTGATTAATTTGAGTTGTCCATAGATCATAGTTATCAAGTCTTTGCCATAGTCATATGAAATAACTTTTCCCATTCTGAAGGTTGTCTATTTGCTTTAATTGTTGTGTCCTGACCTGTGTAGAAGCTTTTCATTTTAATTAACTCTCATTTGTTTATTTTCCATTTTTTAATAATTTTTGTTATTGTTGCAATTGCTGCTAAAGTCTTCTTCATAAAATTTTTCCCTAGGCTGACATCCTCGGGAGTTTTTCCCACATTTTCTTCTAGAATTTTTATCATTTTTTTTGCCTTATATTTAAATCTTTTCCCATCTTGAGTCAATTTTTGTGAAAGTTGTGGGTCCAATTTTGGTCTTTTACTTGTGGTTATCCAGTTCCCAAGCACCATTTATTGAATAGGGGTTCTTTTCTCCATTGTATGCTTTCATTTGATTTATCAAAGATCAAAAAGATTGATTTCATCTCTTGGTTTTCTATTTGGTTCCACATGTCTATGTCTCTATATTTATGCCCAAATCAAGCTGTTTTGCTCATTGTGACGTGTAACATAACCTGAAGCTGAGTAGAGTGATGTCTCTGGCTATGATTTTATTCCCAATAATAGCCTTGGCAATGCAGGTTTTTTTCTGCTTCCATACAAAAAGAAGTACCATTTTTTCCATTAAGTCGAAGTATGATTTTGGTATTTTAAAGGGATTTGCATTGAATCTATAGATTGCTTTTGCGTAGTGCAGATAGTTTAACAATATTGATTCTTCACAGCCAAGAACATGATATATTCTTCCATTTGTTGATGTCTACTACTGTCTCCTTTCTTAGGGATTTGTCATTGTTTGTGGACGTCCTTCACCTCTTTTGTTAGGTATATTCCTATGTATTTCATTCTTTTTGAAGCTACTGCGAAGGGAATTGTATCTTCGATTAGCTTCTTGACCTGACTGTTATTGGCATATACAAAGGCTTCTGATTTGTAGACATTGATTTTATACCCCAAGACAGTACTGTGTTTCTTGATAGCTTCCAGGAGGCTTGTGGTTGAGTCTTTGGGGATTTCTAAGTATAAGATCATATAGTCAGCAAAAAGTAAGAGTTTCACCACCTCTACCCTCATTTGGATACCCTTTATAACCTTCTCTTGACTGATTGTATTAGCTAGAAGTTCTAGCACAATGATGAATAGTAGTGGTGATAGATGATATCCTTGTTTTTTTTCTGTTTCAAGTGAAAAAGCTTTCAGTTATATTCCATGCAGTATAGTATTAGCTGTGGGTTTGTCATAAATGGATTCAATTATTTTAATTAATGCACCACCTATACCTATACTTTTAGGTGTTCTTTTTTAGAAAAGGAAGCTGAATTTTATCAAATGCTTTTTCTTCATCTATTGAGATGATCGTTTGGTCTTTGTTTCTATTAATATAGTGAATTACATTTAAGAATTTGCATATGTCAAACCATCCTTGCATCCCTAGGATGAAGGCTACTTGATCACAATGTACGTATATATATTAATATATATATGTTGTATATTAATATTTTATATATATATAATATATAATGTGTATCTGTAATCTATTGGCTAAGATTTTGTTGAGTATTTTTGCTTCTATATTCACTGGTGAAGTGTGTCTGTGGTTCTTTTTAGTTGAGTCCTTTCCTGGTTTTGGTGATGTTTGCTTCATAGAACATGTTGGGGAAGGTTCCTTCATTCCCAATGTTTTGGAATAGGCTGTGGAGCATAGGTACAAGCTCATCTTTGAAGGTGTGATAGAATTTTCATGGGAAGCCATCTGAACTAGGGCTTATTTCTTTCAGAAATTTTTTTATTGTTTCTGCAATCTCAGTGGTTGATATTGGTCCATTCCCTCCACATTGCCAAGTTTCGAGGCATAGAGTTTCTTGTAGTAGTTGGAGATAATCTCTTGTATCTAACAGTATCCATTATTTCCTCTTTTTCATTTATGAATGAGGTTATTAGAGATTTTAATAGAAATAGATTTTCTATTTCTAATTAATCTGGCCAGACGTTTATCAATTTTATTTATCTTTCTGAAGAATCAAAATTTTCTTTCATTGATTTTTTTCTGAATAATTCTTTTGTTGTCAATTTTATTTATTTCTCATTTAATTGTGGTTATTTCTTTTCTTCTCCTGGGATTGGGAGTATATTGCTCTTCCTTTTCTATTTCTAAGATCATTCATTAGATTATTGACATGCTTTCTTTCTGTTTTTCAGAGGTAGGTATCTATTATGATAAATTTTCCTCTTTGGACTGCTTTTGCAGTTTACCAAAGCTTTAGGTAACTTGTAGCTTCATTGTTGTTATGTTTGAGGAATTTAATAATTTCCTCCTTTATTGCTTCCTTAACCCAACTGTTGTTCAGCATAAGGTTGTTTAATGGCATACCTTTGTGTGGGGAGGAAAATTTTTGTTGGAATTGAGTTTTACCTTTATTTCCTTGAGGTCTGAAAAGGTGCAAGGTATAATTTCAATTTTAATTTTCTTGAGGTTTTATTTGTGACGTAGGATATGATCTATTTTAGAGTGTGTTCCATGGGCTGATGAGAAGAACATATATTCCTTAGATTTTGGATGATGTGTTCCGTATATGTTTATTAAGCCCACTGGTTCTAGAGTTGTATTTGTGTACCTTATATCTTTGTTTAGTTTCCCTTTAGATGATCTATGCAGTCCAACCACAGGGATAATAAATACCCCAGCAATTATGGTGTTATAGGAAGATATTGCTCAGATCAATCAATGTTTCTTTCATATCTTTCTTAAATCTGGGAGATTTAAGTTGAGTGCATAAATATTTAGACTATTTAGAATATTTAAGTTGAGTGCTTAAATATTCTCTTGGTATACTATTCCCTTGACTAGTATAAAATGACTAGTATAAATGAGGAATCACACTTCAGTGGAGAATTCAGCCATTTACATTTATTGGGATAACTGAGAAGTGTGATGGAGTTCTGGTCAGGTTATTTTGTGAGGATCCATTGCTTAGTTTTATCCTTTATTCCACTATGGAAGCTATGTTTTGTCCTTTAGTTTCTGGGCATTTACTTTGCTGGAGGTCCATTATGATGGTTAGTGTGAAAAATAGATTTAAGTATTTCCTACAAAGTTGGCGTCTTATTGCATTGAATTTCCTTAAGGTTTGCATATTAGTAAAGGATTTTATTTTCTCCATTGACTCTGAAGCTTAGTTTAGCAGGATACAGAATTCAGGGTAAAAAAATTTTTTTGAAGAAGGTTAATATTAGATGACCATCTCTTCCAGCTTGGAAAAGTTTCAGTTGTGAAGAGCACTATCACCCTGATACATCTGCCTTTGTAAGTCAATGGTGCTTACTTCTGGCTGCTTGCAGAATTTTTTTCTTTCACTTTGACTTTGGGCAGTTTCATTACAATGTGTATTAAGATGATCTATTTGTGTTGAGACCACCTGGAGTTTGATATCCCTTCTAAAAGGAGTGTTTTAAATTCTTTAATGATACTTAGGATATTTTTATTTATGATATTCTCCACTAGGGTCTTCATTCCTTTATGATATTCTTCTTCCCCTTTAGAAAAACCTATAATTTATATGTTTGAATGCTTTATGAAGTTCCATAATTCTCTGAGTGAATTTTCTCTTTTTCTCTCTCTTTTTTTTTTTATAATTTTATTGAATCATAATTCTGTACATTGGTGCAATCATAGGGCATGATTCATATACATTCAGAAATGTTTTCATCGTACTTTTACAGATAGCCTTCATGGCATTTTCTTGATCACTATATAAAGA
>CAUYON010017267.1:0-56090 GCA_963573935.1 Arctocebus calabarensis
ATAGCCGGGCGCTGTGGCGGGCTCCTGTAGTCCCAGCTACTGGGGAGGCTGAGGCAAGAGAATCACTTAAGCCCAAGAGCTGGAGGTTGCTGTGAGCAGTGTGACACCACGGCACTCTACCCAGGGCGATAAAGTGAGACTCTGTCTCTACAAAAAAAAAAAAATAATAAATAAATAAATAAATAAATAAATAAATTTAATTTCTCCAATATTGCAAAGGATGTCAAAGATTGCATGGCTTGACAATATATTAAGTTGTCTTCAAAATGATTAAAGTAAAACCAAATGACATTTACATATATTTTCTTTATAGCTAACAGAAGATTATGAACATTCAACATTAAATATGAAAAGATTTTTTTAAATTAATGAATGATCATAATTTATTTTAAAATACAAATGTATACACACATATACACAGAAGCACACATAGTCCAAAATGCATTTGTAACCAAAGAAACAAGTCTTTAGGCTGCTACCACTGCTCATCCACTGAAATACAATTAGGTTTCTCTGTCTAATCTCTAGTGAATATTAATTTTCTGAAATTAGAAAAAAACTTAAGTTTTATTGTCTTTATGTCATATTATAATAAATAAACATGTTTGTAGACTGTAATAAAAAGCTATTATTTACATAGGCGTTTCATCTAAATTATGCAAATGGGATACATACAATGGGACAGAGGAGATGCTTGAGAAATGCCTCACACATGCAACGCACATCCTCCGCTTCAAGGCTGAGAAGCAGCGAGCAGTGAGGGCTCGGGGTATGGCACGTGGCTGATATTAAAATTTCTTTGGACCTAAATGACCTGTAACTGTAAAAGATTTTTAAAAATCCATGTATGTGAGAAAGGAAATTTCCTTCCCCAGAAAACATGTGTAAGTGTGTGGAGAAGAGAACTTTGTTTTGTTTGTTTGCATAGCCCCTGAGAATGATAGGGAAGAACTTAGGGTTTTTTAGCTTCTCAGTACTGCTACTTCCCAGAAATTTTATGGACTAACATAATCAGGAGCCCCGTGGAGGCCAAATAGAAATGCCTTGCCAGGACCAAACAGTGGGGAGCCATCCACTTTCACTTTACAGCAGTGTGAGAAGAAAGAAATACTGTCAGGGTCCCAGCTGCTCAACCAGACTTGGAGGAGGAACTTTTCAGGTTATCAAGCCTATTGGAGCCATTGGGGTAACAGAAACCCTGTGACTTGGTTTGAAAACTAGTAAGGAAGTAGTGATTCTCCCTGCAAGCATCAGCAGGTCCGTGTAGAATTGCACTCACACATTTTAAGTCTGTAAATGTTCTTGAGGGGGAACACTTACAGAATGAAGTTCCTGTTGGTGAACTCATTAGGGGCTCAAAGCCATTGTAAGTAGTTACTTTGACATAATTTGACAAACTTTTAATTCATAGATTAAGAAAGCCTGGGGAAAAAAGATTACAATAACTTGATCTTTATTAAATCTTGGTGTGAAGAAACTTTTGCACACACATCTTCTCATTTGTAAAGAGCCATGTTATTAATACTCTGTTCCTCTAATCCAGCCTGAATAGAAGGAAACATACTAAACTGTAATGTCCTTTCACTTTTAAAGTATGAAATCTATTAAGTTTTTACCAAACAGCCGTAAGACTGAAAAAAAAAATGATTTTTCATTATCTTCATCCATTGCCTGAAAGTTTTTCTGATCTTTCTCTTTTTTTGTTTGCAAATGTAGTGCTCCTATAATCATCCAGAAACACTGAATTCTAGCTACCTTCTAACCCACCAAAGCAACTGCTGAGTTACTATCAAAGTGCAACTCGTCTCTACGTGGAATGACGATTCCCAACCAGTTGTATTGTAGAGTACCTTGTATTTTTAACTACCTCACTAAATACCAGGCATGTATTGTCACTAGTCCACTGTGCAAACTGTAACACATTAGAAGAGGCAGACTTTCTTAGAAAGTCCATGGGCCTTGTTGTTAGATCATCCCAGGATCTGAACCTCACTTTCTTATGTATTAGGTATATGAGCTCAATAATACTGCTATACTTTTTTTTTTTTTTTTGCAATTTTTGGCCAAGGCCAGGTTTGAACCCGTCACCTCCGGTATATGGGGCCAGCACCCTACTCCTTTGAGCCACAGGCGCTGGCTGCCCTGCTTTGCTTTTCTGAGAATCAGAATCACCATTCATAAAATGAAATCATGAAGCATAACTTCCATGGTTTATGATTAGATTTAAAAGAAAATGAAATAGCAACATCAAAAACCCTACATGTAAGAAACCACCTCTCACACAATGCTACCATTACATACAAGCAAAACCTGCATCAAAATGAGTAAACTTGAGAAGACTGAGGGAAAATAATATCCACAGAATTGGCAGACAAACTTAAGAATGCCACTGGGTCTGGCGAGAGGATTCAGGTGACTCTAATCTTAACTAAAGGAGAAATTTATTTTACGCTTTGCACATTGTGAGTTGCTATGCCATGATTTTTCAAATTATATTCATGGATACCTCGGTGAAAATAAACATCCTAGTCCACTTTACTAATGAATGAAATGTGGTTCTTAGAAATTGTGTAATTTTCCTAAAGTTACAAAGATATTTAAAAAAATGGCAAAAGTAACCTCTGCTTTATTGCTTCTCCTCTTTAATTATCCTTCACCAGAGGCTTTAACATCAAGTAACATATTTAAAAGGTTGTTTTATCAAAAAGAGTTAGAAGCAGTAGAAAGTATATAACTTGAATTGCAGTTTGTCCTTAGATAATGATCCCTGACACAGATGATTTTTAAAGACGTCATTGCCTGCATCCTTTTTGTACAGGCCATTCCCCGAATCCAGGATGGGGGAATTTTTCATGTTAGAAGGCCACATTAATTTGACTGAAATCAAATAAAGCCACATTCAAGAAACTTCAATTAGATCTACATTAGAACCTCCTAGTTGACCACCTCCCGACATTGACCACCTCCTTAAGTTGACCTAATTTTCATAGACCAGACATACTTCACACGTACACATCACTACTGAGGCCTAGTTCCTTGTATTGATCACCCAATTTGTTACAGTTCTTTGGGTGGTCAAATTATAGAGGTTCTACTGTACATTATTTTGTAAAAATCTAAATACTGTGTACTTAATAATGTCAAAGAAATGAAGACCTTTCATGTCTCTTCTTTAATTTAAAATACCTGTGATCTTTATGAGTGTTATAATGCTGATGAACATTGAATTTCTTAATGTTGATATTCAGTATCACAAAGCAAACAAATCCCCTAATCTTTAGCAGAAACAATGTAATATCATAATTCCAAAGCCTCGTTAGAAGTCTGCTTTCTTCCTGCAGCATTCTCTCGGTCTGCTGTAACATGATGGAATATTAAGTAGACAGAAATCTAAAAAATGCCGCCAAGCTGTGCAACTATTCACAAATCCCACTTAAACCAGGAACACAGTACGCTATTGTCAATAGCTGATAACAAATTGACAGACTCCACAATCATGAACGCACACCAACCAGCCTTGTACAGTAGTGGCACTGGTGGAGGGGGGTTAGCATTACATCAAGAGCATAACAGCAGTCAATTCAACCTTTTTGCTTACTAATTTTGCAATTATTCTGGTCAATCTGGGAGGATTATTTCATTTAAATTTATTTTATTCTTTTGTATTTTAAATACGTTCATTTTAAAAATAAAAATACAAAAGATGAACACGTGGTAATAAAAGTAAAAGGATTTGCTCCATAAGTTTGAATTCAGTCAAAAAAGCCACCTTTAAAGATCTGAAAGGCTACAAAGAACCACCTGTTGAAATCTTCATCTTCATACATAATGTGCGCCCAAACTTCCTTCAGGAGCCCCGCTTTAAAGCGACTGTCATCAGTGAGAGGCATCCAGGAAGGGCAAGCACATGGTGAGAGCTAAACAGCCTCAGGTTCCCTACCTCTGTCCCAGAGGCAACACACCATAATCGAATCTTAAATAAGGGAAAGAAAAAAAAAAGAAAAAACTAAAACTGATTTTTTTTTTCTTTTTTCGATACTGAGTCTCACTCTGTCACCCTGAGTAGAGTTCTGTGGCATCATCGTGATACAGAGTGGAGGTGCCCCATCCACTGGCCGAGCTGAAGGGAAGACCCGCTGTCTCAGCCCTGGGCTGTTGGTGGCAGCAGCGAGCAGAGGAGTCAGCGGGTTAGAGGGTAGGCGGGGGGCGCTGCAGGAAGCTCCAGGAGTTGGAGGGGCCAGACAACTGCTGTTGACACAACTCCAGGTTGCCAACTCCTGGCTGGCCATAGTGTCTCGGCAGCCTCCATCTCCTTCCCCACGTGACTGAAGAGGGAACCCCCCCCATTTCCCAGGCCTGGTCAATTTCATGTCAGTTTTCTAGGCCTGGGAACCCCTGACATTTTGCCTCCAGCAAAAGGGAAAGTATCCATTCATTTGTTAGGCTATAGAGATACCTCTAGACAAAGGACCCAAGAGGGTAGATTTTAGCCTGGGGTATTTCCCTGTGCCAGAAGCCCTGGTACTTTCTCTGTGTTCTTTTTTTTGTAAACTAAGTCTTGTCTTACCACTGATCTGAGGTCCTTGGATTCATTCTTTGAATCTGGGAGAAAAAGAACCTACTGAAGAAGAAATTCCGGTAATAATAGCATCATAGCCCACAGCAATCTCAAATTCTAGGACTTGAGTAATCCTCTTGCTTCAGCCTCCTGAATAGCTGGGACCACCGGTGTACACCACTATACCCAGCTAATTTTACTATTTTAGTAGAACCCAGTTCTCACCCTTGATCAGACTGGTCTTAAACTCCAGACCTCAAGTAATCCACCACATTGGCTTCCCAGAGTGCTAGGATAATAGGCTGAGCCATCATCCCCAGCCAGAGACTAACTTTTGCTACTAGACTATTTGCGGTGCTCATGAAGGTCACTGAAGGAAAGAGCAAGACACTTCTGGTTGAAGGACATAATGTCCTGGATGGCTTCTAGATTTTGAAGATAGCAATCACAATAGTGGGAAAGAAAGAGATAATTAAGAGTCACATCGAGTTGTAAACTGAAACCAACAGCCCTTGGATGCTAGAGCTATTTGACTAAATAATTTAATAATTCTCTGTAATAGTAAAAAAAAATATCAGTGTAAGAGCTTCTATAATTTTCTCAGATTAAAATGGAAATTTTGACAGTATATACACGATTATTAAAATGTTTACCTCTATGGAAACATAAGCTAATTCCCTTCTCTTGTTAAATAAAATTGTATTATAATAATGCAGATATATTACTAAATTGGTGATGCTTTTAAATATATGCATATATTCATAAGTTGATCTCTAATTTATAAGATAATTCAAGTCCAAATACATATTTTTAGGAGTAGCTTTATCTTAATGATATTTTGGTTAACCCTTCAAGAATTTCTCATTATTTTTATGTTCGGGTTCTCCAGAGCTATAAAACTGAAATGTTATGTTACTGAAACTTATTTTTATTATTTTTCTTGCTGAAATTTAGTAGACAATTATATGAGCAGTTTCTGTTCATCTGTGGAACAAAATTTAAAAATTTATAGAGAAGTGTATTATGGGCTCAGCGTCTGTGGCTCAACGGGCTAAGGCACCAGCCATGTACACCTGAGCTGGCGGATTCGAATCCAGCCCAGGCCACCAAACAATGATGGCTGCAACAACAACAAAAAAAACACAAGTGTATTATGAGCAAAGTTAAATCTACTTTCCTATTACATTTTTTTTCCACTTAGCTTTAATTCCTCATAGTCACTATAAAAATATTTTATTATATAATCTATTGTTTATGTGCACAGAATGCGCTAAAATGTATGAACCCATGAAAGAGTTTGCCAACTTAGAATTTTGGTCCTAATTACTGTCTTTAAAAAATAATATTTCCCAGTCAATGTCAGTATTTATAACTATCGTTAAAAACATACTTTCTTACACACTAATCTTAACCTCTCTTCATCTGAAGTAGAAAATCAACTTGTATCATCTCATGCAAATAGTGGTTTGCTTCACCCTCTTTCAAAAGAAATGATAATTATGCATTTTATTCAGATTGTAATATTAATTTTAAATAAATACATTATTTAAAAAACTTTACATTTATAAAACATTGCCAAGATTTTATAAAGAGTTTCCATGTACCCCACATCCAATTTATGCTATTAATATTACCCTATCAAATTATGGTACAGTTGTATAATTAATGAGTCAATATTAATATATTTTTATTAATAAAATTTTATCCTTTTCACATTTATTTAATTTTTACCTAAAGTTCTTTTTATGTTACACAAAGCAAGTCTTGATATCATATTACATTTAACAGACATGTCTCCTTAAATACCTCTTGGCTGAGACAATTTTCAAATTCTTCTAGTCTAGGATGACCTAGACACTTTTGAGAAGATCTTGTCATATATCTGGCAGAATGTTATTATATTAAAAATTTTATTAAAAATTTTTACATTTTTAGATTGAGTTTATAGTTTTCTAGGAGAAAGACAACAGAGGTAAAGTGGCAGTTTTATTGTAACACATCATGTCAGCATGTCTTATTAATGTTGATGTTGACATCGATGACCTGAATGAAATCGTTTTATTAGGTTTCTCCACTGTAAAGCTAATATATTCTCCTTTCTTATTCTGTAATCTTTGGAATTCAACTTAAAAAGAAAATTAAGCTAGAATCAACTATAGAGAATACTCAAAGAACTCAAATTAGACATCCTATTTGACCCTGAAATCCTATTACTAGGCATCTATGCAGGAGGAAAAAAAATCCTTTTATCATAAGGACATTTGCACTAGATGTTTATTGTGGATCACTTTAGAATCACCAAAATATAGAAATAAAGTAAATGCCCACCAACCCAGAATGGATTACTAAGTTGTGTTATATGTATGCCATGGAATACTATTCAGTCATTAAAAAAGATGGAGACTTTGCATCTTTTGTATTAACCTGGATGGAGGTAGAACACATTCTTCTTAGTAAAGTATCACAAGAATGGAGAAGCAAGAATCCAAAGTACTCAGTTCTAATATGAAGCCGGTAGATGAAGATATGAAGGCACCTCTAATATAAGGGGGTGGAGTTGGGGAATGAGGAATGGGGAGAGGGGTGGAGGGAGGGGAATGGAGGGTCACGGTATATGGCACACCTCTCAGGGGCAGGACACAATTACAGGAGGCACTTTACCTAACAACTGCAATCAATGCTACCTCATTCTTTGCACCCTCAATGAATCCCAAACAATAAAAGAAAAAAAAGTTCAAAAAATTAAATTCTTCCTTTAAGTGGATAAAAAAGAAAAGAAAATCAAGAGAAAAGACAAAAATCGAGAGCACTGGGAAAATGTTAAGCTTCTGACACTGATAACTACAGTGAAAATTACATAGCCTGTTATCCAGATTTTTAAAAATTTATACACTGAGGGTCTATGTACCTTTCTCCTATTACCTGATACAACATGTCCTGCATTCAGTAAAATATTACTAGGCATGCCAAAAGGCAGACACCTAAATAAGACAAAAACATAAAACCACAAAATCACATTCTGAAAAACTAAGTTATCATCAGAACATTGCAATATTATAAAGATGTTGAATTTATAAGAAAATGAATTTAAAAGAACTGATTAGTAAAATAAAGGACTCTAACAGAGATGGTGTACAGCATAAAAGAGTTGAGGGAAAGGTATACCAGATAAAAATACAGTAGAGAAATGGAAATTCTAATAGTGAATCAAAAGGAAATGCCGAATAATCAAAAAGTACTATAACAGCAATAAAAAATGCTTCCAGGAGTCTCCATCAGAAGACCAGAAATGGCTGAGGAAAGAATAATTGAACTTGTAAACAGATCAATAGACATTTTTCATACTGAAAACAATACACACCAATAAAGAAAAAGGAGGTGGAGGAAAAAGAGGAGAGAAGGAAACAGAAGATCTATCTGTTGTGCTATAGAACTACGGGAAATTTCAAAAGATGTAGGTATGCATCATGGAAATATCAGAAAAAGAGGAAATAAAGAATATATCAGAAGCAACATTCAGAGTAATAGTAGTTAAGGTCAAGAACTTCTCGAATTAATGACATATACCAAACCACAGATCAGGAAATTTAAAGAATACCAGACAGAACAAGTTATAACTTTAAACAATAAAAAAATTATAATGAGGGCAAAATCTATAAAAGTTAATTATGTTCAGCATATCTGGAAAAAATAAACTGATGGAAATTGGAAACATGATAGAATTAGGCAATTATGGTCCTCCTTTGCTTTGATTTTACTACTGCAAATTAATTTTTACTGGCATCATGTAGTTTATATTGTTAATCTACTAGATAACCAGAAAAGAAGGCATTTTCTTCTACAAATGGAAAGTTTCCTAGTTCAGACCAAGGCTTATCGTATCAGAGGGCATTTGGTTTCCGTATTTATTTGTATTCTCCATAGAGTCCCAACTTTTGTAGTAGAAGAAGTAACACATGTTTATATTAGTTAGAAATATGTTTTCTGGATATATGAAAAATTGTATTGGTATTTTAAGGGGAATTTTGTTGAATCCATAAACCACTTTGGGTAGTAAAGCCATTTTAACAATGTTGATTCTGCTGATCCAGGAGAGTGACGTGCTTTTCCATTACGTCCTTTGCGATTTCTTTCCTCAGTGTTTTACGGTTCTCCCAACAGAGGTCTTTAGCCTCCTTGGTTAAACATATTTCTAGATATTTTATTTCTTTGTTCCAATTATGAAATGTATTGCTTCTTTAATTTGATTATCAGTGTGACTGCTTTTAGGGTGTATGAAAGCTACTGATTTGTGTACGTTGATTTTGTAACCTGAGACTTTGCTGAATTTATTTATCAATTCCAGGAGTCTCTTGGTTGAAATTTTGGGATATTCTAAATATACAATAAAATCAGAAAAAGGAGGACTAGTTTGACCTTTTCTTTCCCCATTTGGATATGTTTAGTATTTTCCTCTTGCCTGGTGGCTCTGGCTAGACTTTCAACACTATGTTGAATAAAAGTGGTCAAAGTTGGCCACCTTGTCTGGTTCAAGTTCTAAGTGGATAAATGAGAATCAGTTCAACTTTTCCCCATTTGATGTGATGCTGACTGTGTTTGTCATACATAGCCCTTATAATTTTGAAATGTCCCTTCTACACCAATTTCCGTAAGGGTTCTTATCATAAAAGGGTGCTGAACTTTGTCAAATGCTTTTTCTGCATCTATTGAAAAGATCATATGCTCTTGGCTTTTGCATCAATTTACTTGGTGAATTACATTTATAGATTTGCATATGTTGAACTATTCTTGCATCTCTGGGATGAAGCCCACTTGATCGTGATAATTTTTTTTTTTTGAAGTGTAGCTAATTTCAGTTTGCTAAGATTTTATGGATAATTTTTGCTTCTATATTAATAAAGACTATTGGTCTGCAGTTTTCTTTTTTACTTGAGTCCTTTCCTGGAATGGGTATCAAGATGATATTGGCTTTGTAGAACATGTTAGATAGGATCCCTACCATCTGAAGGTCATACAATAATTTCTGCACTATAGGGACAAGTCCTTCTTCACCAGATTTGGTAAAATTTAGGTGTGAAACTGACTGGGCCAGGACTTCTTTTCATTGAAAGATTTTTTGATTGCTGCTCCAATTTTGGTTCTTGATACTGGTCTGTTCATGAATTCTACTTCTTGATTGAGCCTAAATTAGTTGCATATTTCCAAAACTTTGTTCATTTTCTCCATTTTCTAGTTCTTGTCATTTTTCACATATCTAGAAAAAATGGTTTTACCCTTTGTATGAAACTGGAAAAGATTCTTAATAGAATCAATACATAATAAGAATCAAGTGGGAGTTGTCAGTTTACCAGACTTCAAGCTATACTGCAAGGTTATAGTAATCCAATCAGCATGCTACTCACACAAAAACAGAGACATTAAGCTATGGCTTAGAATAGAGAACCTGAGATGAAGCCATCCTAATATTCCCATATTATTCATAACAAAGCAAATAAAAACATACACCGGGGAAAGAATCCCTATTGATAAATGCGCTGGGAAAACTAGTTAGCCACCCATAAAAGACTGAAATAGGATCCACACCTCTCATCAGTCACAAAAATTAGTTCAGCATGGATAAAAGGCTTAAACTGATGGAATAAAACTATAAGAATTCTAGAAGAAAATGCTAGAAAAACTCTTAAAATATCAGCCTAGGAGAATAATTCTTGAAGAAGACCCCCAAAGCAATCACAGCAACAGCAAAAGCAAACAAATGGGACCTGATAAGAGGAAAATGTTAGTGATAAGAGGAAAATGTGCCAAGGACACAATCAATAGACATAGACAACCCACAGAATGGGAGAAAACATTGGTATGTTATGCATCTGATAAAGGGCTGATAATAGGATTCTACAAAGAACTCAAGCAAATTGGCAAGATAAAAATCTAATAGCCCCATTAAAAAGTGGGCAAATGACAGGAAGAAAAACTCAAATGAAGATAGTCTGATGGCTAACAAACACATGAACAAATGCTCAACATCTTCAATCATCAGGGAAATGCAAATCAAGACCACAATGAGTTACCACCTAACTCCACAGAGAATGGATGATATCAAAGTCCCCAAATTAACAAGGGCTGGTATGGATGTGCAGAGAAAGGAACACTTATTCACTGTTGGTGGGATTTTTAACTAGTACAATCTCTGTGTAAAGTAGTATGGAGAGACCTCAAAGAATGAAAAGGTAAACCTACCATTTGATCCAGCAATCCCACTACTGTGTATTTACCCAAAGGGGGGGAAAAGACATTTTATAAAAAAGACACTTGCTTTTACATGTGTATGGCAGCACAATTCACAATTTGAAAGATTGGAAACAACCTAAGTGCTCATCGTACATAAGTAGATTAATATAATACATAGTATATAGTATATGTATGTCGTGGATTACTACTCAGTCCTTATAAGAAAAAAAAAGGTGATCTAGAATCCTTTGTACCAACCTATATGGAAGAGGAGACCATTCTTCTAAGTGAAGTATCGTTTTAAAAAGTGGAAAAATAAACACCATATGTACATTGTGCTAAATTGGAACTAGTCAATTAACACTTAAATGCCCATATGAAAGTATAACTCAATAGGACTCAAGTAAGTGGGAGGAGGAGGACAAGTTGGGTTAATATACCTGACTGGTATTATACACACACATTTCTGAATAAGGGCCCACTTATAATCTTGACTTAAAATGTACAAAAGCTAGTTATGTAACCACAATATGTGTACTCCTATCATATTCTGAAATTTTTAAAAATCCTTTTTCTAAAGAAAAATAAGTACATTTAGTGCTAATTTTCTTTTATTTAAAGCATCACTATTATGATTTCAAACATTAGTAAATTAATAGGTCTGATTATTTATCTCAAAATGTTTGTCTAAAATCTTGCTTGGGTTTTTAATGCTTACTTTAGTGTTTATTAACTACTATTCCTAAAATTGCTTCTAAAAGAATCATTATGAACAAATTCTAACAAGGTGTATAAGCTAAAACATATTCTCATTTCCACCTTAAAATATGTGATTCATACTGATTTTTATCAATCTAGTAAAATTGACCATCTTAACCATTTTTAACAGTGTACTTCACTGGCATTCTCATTGAGCAATCATGACCAGCATTATTCTCCAGAATTATTTCATCATCACAAACTGAAACTCTGTACCAATTAAACACTCACTTTTCTTTTCCTTTTTTTTTTTTTGTTTCAGTTTTTGGCCAGGGCACTGGGTTTGAACCCGCCACCTCCAGCATATGGGGCTGGTGGCCTACTCCTTTGAGCCACAGGCGCTGCCCTAAATGCTCACTTTTCATTCCTGCCATCCTGAACCCCTGGCAACTGCATTTCTATAATGCTATCTGTCTCTTTCAGTTTGACTACTATAGATACCTTTGAGTTGAAATCATATAATATTTGTTCACCTATGTCTGGCTTATTTCTTTAGTGTAATGTTTTCAAGATGTATCCTTGTCAAAGCACGCATCGGAACCTGTTTCTTAAGGCTAAATAACATCCCTCTTGTGAATATAACATAGTTTGTTCAACTATTTGTCTATCAATGGGCATTTGAGTTGTTTCTATCTTTTGGCTATATAGTGAATAATGGTGCTATGACTATGACTGTACAAATATACTGCTGTAGATAGTTCTACATTGTTATTTAGAATGACTGGAGAACATTAATTAATGTAAATGTTTACTAATGTTTATTATTCTTTGAAAAATAGATTAGTTAAAATATAGTCCCTTTCAAATTGGTCCTTTCTTAAAACACTTATGACTAGAGCTAATTCCATAATTACAGGTTTTTATGCTATGATGTACCTCTACTTGAGAGCACTTACTTTGGTGATTGTTTAATATTTCTTTATACTTGATTAATGCAGTATTCATATTCCCTGACTATAGTTACAATAGTCTCTGTAAACACAGAGAACCTCTCTGGCTTTTTTCTTCACCTTTTATGTGCCAATTATAGTGATACAAAATTCCACCACTCAGGGCCAGACAGGGAGCCCTCCATTCTCTAGGCCCAGGTGAGCTTGGAGGTCAGATCCTCATTTCCAGGTACAAGCAGACTGCCTCTTTCAGGACACATCCTCTGGGCTCTGATAAGATCATGAACAAAGCAGCCTGAGATGGTTTTTTGGGTGGTTCCACCTTGAGTAGGAGCACACACCCTAATCCCTCCTCAGAACCAAAGATTGTAAAGGACCTGATAATTTCACCCTAGTGGAGGAGGAACTACATTCATTCTTTGTTAATGCACTCATTAACTCTGAAAATATGTATTTCCATCTACCAACTGCCAGCCCAGTGTAATCCTCTAGATTTAACACCCCTAGATAAAAGAGCCCACGTGGTGACTCCCTGAGCTCTAGTGCATTTTACTTTTTCTGTATTCCTTTCTAACTTCTAATCAAAGTCCTATCTTACCACTGATCTCTGGCCAGGGCTTCATTCTTCGAATCCCTGAGACCAAGGACCTACTGAAGAATGAAATTCTGGTATCAATAGTACCTAAAATATGTGAATATTCTCTAAAATATAACCAGAAGGTATAGCCATAAGAAAGACATAGGTTTTCTCAATTTCACTTAGTGTTACAAAATTATATCCACTTCCATTATCTCTACTCAGAAAGTAAAAAAAGAGCCTTTCAGTTCAGAGGGCCAAACCTATTAATTTTAATAGACTTCACCCTTTCTCCTTTGATACCAAATCCCATCTTCCTTATGATACTTGGGATGTATTAAACACCTCAGAGAATGACAGAAATAAGAGCAAAAGAGTTGTAAGGTTAAAATCTGTTGCATTATTTATTATCATATTTAATAAATTAGCACTGGTTACTTATGCAACAGAAATATAAAACATTATGAAAATGCAGAACAAAGTTTCTTCCTTCTGTGCATAATATAATATAAAATTGTACCATTTTTATTTATCTTTATTAAACTTCAATATTATGAAAAGAAAATCAATGATGATTGTGCTGAGAGAGGATACCCAAGAAGGATGGGTTCTGGGAGAACAGGTCTTCTCAAGGAGACTACAAGGATACACTTGCAGGGTCCCCTACATGGTGAGTCAGCCCTTAGGAATTTGTAAACTTAACTTCCTGGAACTTGGAAGTTTCCAAGTTCTGTGAAATCCTGTAGTTCTGTAGGGGCTGGAATAGCATCTCCCACTTGATTCAAACTGGCCAATGAGAAAGGGTACCTGTGGGGTGGAACTTTTTGACTGTTCAAGCCAGAAGGAGAGCGCGGCCATTTAGAATTCTTCTATGCTATAAGCTCCCAGCTGGTGAATAAAGCCCTTCTTCTCATAAACGTGGTATAAACTGGGTGCTCTTTCTCTCCGTTGGGCCTCGTCTTCCTGCAGAAGTGCCATGTTATGCCAGTATGGAAAAAAATGTCACTGAAAGTAGCTATGTTATGAGCTGAAAGTGTTTCCCCTGAATATTTGCTTTTTGAAATAATCAAAAGGAATAGTTTTAAAAATTACAATAATATTTTAACTGAAATAATTAAAAGGACTATGTATGAAGTCTGTGAAAATTAGTAAGCTTGACCCTTTGAACTGAAAGGTCTTTTTTCACTTTCTGAGTGGGACAATGGAAGGGGATATATTATTGTCATTTTTATTTGTCCTGAAAAGCGAGTGCTCTAGAAAGTTTTAGAATTTGAGAGAAAACGTTATTTAGAATTTGAGAGAAAAAATTAGGCAATTTTATTTTAGAATGAAGCAGGAACCAAAGCAACATAACATTTAGGCCCACTTTTTAAAAACCACCATTCAGGTAAAGGAAATAAGTGAAACTTAGAATTGATTTTAATTTAATTCAGGGAATCACTTTTCTTGATGTGTTTGTTACTCATTTCTCTGTTTATGTATGTAATTGTATGTTTCTTTTCTCTTTTTTTGCAGTTTTTGACCAGGGCTGGATTTGAACACACCACCCCAGTATATGGGGCCAGTGCCCTACTCCTTAAGCCACAGGCACCGCACACTTTTCTTTCTTTCTTTTTTTTTTTTTTTTTGTCAATTTCCTTCTTTTACTAACCAGTGTAAATCATTGTAAGCAGCCTGTTGTGCATATTTCCTTGAGCATCAAAGCAGTATAAATGCACAGCATCTTTTTGGATTCTAGAGGGACAGACACTGTTATGACTGAATATTATATATTTCATTGATAATTTCATAGAGTCACAAATTCCTAAAATAGCCCAGTCCAAATTAAGTGAAGGGCTTAAAAACAACCCTTCACACAGGGAGAAAGCAGAACCCTCTGCTTTAAGGCTTATTAATATTAAATCAATATTTGTCAATCACTTAATTAACCACAAAGTCACCAAGTTTCTAAGCTAGCGGAGTGGCTTCTTTATCCCTTGAGTACCTTCAAAATCACTCAGGAGGATAGAAAGGATCATGCTGTTTCAATAAAATTTCTATATCATGCTGTCTACATCATGGAGCTTTGTTAATCCAATAATACTACAGAGGAAAGCCACTGTAAATATCAGGTGTAGTAGACTTCAATATAGTTTTCTAACTTACAGATAATTATAAAATATGGATAAGGCACCTCCAGCATACACACACATGTATATATTTTTCCCTCTTATATATAAACATTTATTTCCCCTCATATCTCTCTATATTTTGTGCTAAAATTTTGCTTTGATATGTTATTACAAAAACTTCCTTCTCATATTTCTTTTATTTTCAATATGACATATGATTATATATGTGCTACCCAATGAATAATTTTTTTCTCCATGCGATTAACTGTAGGCAGAAAAATAAATGGCTTGGGTTTTAGTCCCCCAAAGCAGGGTATTCACTCTGCAATCCAGAAGGAGAGCATCGATTATGAGAGTTTTAGTTTCAAAATAGGCAATGTCTAAAATTGTGGAAATTTTAGGTATAATAAAATGAACAGATAATGAAATTTGACAACCGTATATGTATACATCTATGGGCCCTGAAATCCCCTTTTGACCTGTTGCATTAAATTTCCCCCATCTGCAGCGGCAAACCGATTATGATTTCTGCCTTGTGTACTAATAGCTGTTCTATGAAATTATATAAATTGAATCATGCAATGTGTACTTGCTTGCATCCAAATTCTTTTACTTTGTATAATATCTGTAATGTATTCAGTCTTATGAAGCATAATTGGCTTACTTATAATGATGGGTAGGGTTCTGTGATATGAACCTACCATAAAGCATTTATCACCTTTTCTGTTGAGGAGCAGTGGAATATTTACAGTTTTTTACTGATATACACAAGAGTGCCATAACATTCTTATCTATGCCATTTTAGCGTATAGATTGTTAAAGAACTTAGCTTTACGAGATCTTAACTGGATCTTTGTCTTCCAACATTTTACATTTCAATTAGTGATATATGAGTATTTCAGGTGCTCTAAATCCTCCCCAGTATTCAATGTTCTAATTTTTTTATTCTACCCTTACAAAAACAATACTGCACATTTTGTTGTGTGTGTTTATTTGCAATTTTTATATCTTCTGTTATGAATTTCCATGCCAGTCATATGCCCATTTTCTTAAATTTTTTGTTCTGTATTTTTCTTTGATTTCTAAAGGCTCTTTTTATATTCTAGATATAAGTGTTTTGTCATGATGACATATTGAGAATATTCTCCCCAAATTGTAACATTCCTATTCTTCATTTAATAGGAATAAGAGTTTACTTTTGCTGAAATATAATGCATATATTCATATTGTTTTCTTTAATGGTCTGTGCTTCATATATTTTGTCTAATAAATTTTGGTCTACAACAGATTCATGGTGATATTTTTCTGCTTTTGCCACAAGATTTTTAATGATATCAGAATTTTACACATATGATTCACATTGAATTAATTTTTGTGTATAGAGTTAGAGTCTGGAATTCATTTTATTTGTAGAAAAATGAAGCTTTTCCAGAACTATTTATAAAAAGACATACCTTTCATACAATGACCAATTATGGATTCAATAATAATTGAATTCAATATAATAATGCTTGATTATTAGTTTCTTAGTATAATTCATGTATCAGATTTTGTTAAATATTTCTATTTCATTTATCACCATGATTTTTGGCCATAAGATATATTTGCATTTCTATATAATTTTAAAAATTTAATTATTAATTTCTAAAAGCCTACCAGAATTTCATACAGAAAGTGCTGAATCCATAAAATAAGTTGGGTAGAATTATCCCCGTATTGTTTTCTCCAAGTGATTAACATGGTATATTTTCTTTTTTTTGTATTAAATCATAATCACATAGACCATGTATACATTAATGCATTTATGAAATACAATGTGCTGATTTCATATAGAATTAGGAATGCTTACATCGCACTGGTTAATATATACCTTATCTCATTTACTTAATTATTTTCTTTATTCGTACTTTGCTTTCTTCATGTTTAGTTTAGATTTGGCACATTTTTTCATATTTCTTTATAAATATTTGCCATAGTTTTTATTATTTTGAAATTATTATTTCATATATACTAGTGATTCATAGCTATCATATTGATTTTAAATTTTTATTTTAATTCTTCTTTTTATTTATTTTTTTTTTTTTTTGCAGTTTTTTTTTGTCTGGGGCCAGGTTTTGAACCCACCACCTCTGGTATATGGGGTTGGCGCCCTACTCCTTGAGCCCCAGGCTCCACCCTAAAATTTTATTTTATTTATTTCTTTTTTTGCCAGATTTTAGCCAGGGCTGGGTTTGAACCCACAACCTTCGGTATGTGGGGCCAGTGCCCTACTCCTTTGAGCCACAGTTGGTGCCTGATTTTAAACTTTTAAACAAGTTAACTTTAAATAATTTAACACTGATGATATTTGTTCATTTCAGAGGGTGTCTGGTAGATTTTTAACAGTTGTCTACCCACAAGAGCATATTTTCTATGCATAAAGATCGTTTAACCCTTTTACTTCCATTTTTAGGTGCCTCCTTTTTTAGATTTATTATACTCTAAGCTCTTCAGAATTGTGGTGAAAAAAACAAGTGTGAACTGATAACATTTGACTTATGCCAGATCTTAAGGGAGCACAATATTCACTATTTCACCATTCATTCTATTAGACCTTCCATATGTATAAATATCCTATATCATATTGAGTGACTTCTATTTCCCGCTATTTCTCTTGTGATGACATAGGACATATTGCTCTTTCTGACAATTAGTGAACATTCAAAATACTCTCTCTCCTTTATTTTGGTATGGTAGTAATATATATGGATTGAATCTTCTGATGTTAAATCAACATCAAATTCTTAAGATGCGCTCCATTTTATCACAGTATGTTATCTGCCCTTTGTCATACTTTTCCTCTCAAAATATAGTTTGAAATTTTTGAATGTATAAACGTGAGGAATATAGATCCAGATACTTTTTTAAAGATCTTGCTCTATTTTTTACTTTATTAACAACATTTAAATTCCCAAGTAACCTAAAAAAGACTCTGTAGTATGATAATTTGACAAAAGAGAATTATTTAAAATATGAAAGACAGAAATTTGTAAGATGCATTTTTGTTATCTGTGCTTATTTTTTCCAGTTTTTTGTCTTAGATAATTATCTTTTCTCCTATTTCCTTCTGTATAATTATTTTAGAAAATGTCTCCTTCCATCTTCCTTAATTTGCCTGGAGTAGAGCAAACATAGCTACGACTCTTTGTCATTTCTTCTGTTGAGAGATACAGAATATTTCTCTTCCTTTCACATCTAGCTGTTCATGGGATTGGTTCCGACTAAGAGAATACCATAGAAGAGATGCTGTGTAGTTTTCAGAGATCCACAGGCTCTGCGTTCACGTGCTGAAATAATTTCTTTTGGAATCACCATGCTGTAACAACCCAGATAAGCTGCAGAAAAGGTCACGTGAGCATAGCAAAGGAACGCTGTCCATCCCAGCTGAGTGCCCAGCCTCCAGTTCACAGCGGCTGTCCTGTGGGTCAGCTGCTTTGAATGGTCAGCCCCAGACACGCTTTCAGAGGACCACAGTCCCAGATAATGTCACATAGTGAAGCAGAAAGACTACACAGCTGATCCAAATCAACCTCAAATCATAAGCAATTATAAAACAACATTTGGTTTTAAGCCAAGTGTTTTAGTTTGATCTGTAAGAATAGGCAGACAAAGGAAATAAGATTTTCTAAATATTTCATCTATTTCATTTCATAGAATATTTTTATAGTCTTGTTCTTTCTTTAAATATTTAGAACAACATCTTCTTTTGCTGATTTAGTAGCATATTTTTATATTACTACCCACAGAATAGTGTGTGTGCACATGTGCCCATGAGTTTAATACTCAAAAATGTGTTTAATTCATGAAATCACCTTTTAGGATGCAGTGTTTCACAATCACTTTCTCTTTTTCTGTATGGACTGTTCTTGATGCTCTAAAATAAAAATTAAATTCTAGAAATTATCTTAGCAAGTAAGAATGTTATACAGGAGAGGAAAGATGACTAAATATAAATAATGCTTTAAAAAGTGAACACGTACAATAGTATGTATAATTTTTCCTGAATATTTCTGAGCTTTTCTGGAGGTACAGAATCAGGGACTCTGAAAGGTAGAGAGTGAGTTATAGGGAAAATGTGTTCTCTTCATGTTAGTTACAGCAGCAGTGCTCCACCTGTGCGTCGTGACCCCTTTGGGGGTGGAACGACCCTTTCACAGGGGTTGCCTAAGACCATCTTGCATATCAGATACTTACATTACAATTCTTTTTTTTTTTTTTTTTTTGTGGAGACAGAGTCTCACTCTATCGCAATCGGTGGAGTGCTGTTGAGTCACAGCTCACAGCAACCTCCAGCTCTTGGGCTCAAGCGATTCTCTTGCCTCAGCCTCCCAAGTAGCTGGGACTACAGGTGCCTGCCACAGCGCCCGGCTAATTTTTTTTTTGATGCAGTTTGGTCGGGGCCGGGTTTGAACCCGCAGCCCTCGGTATATGGGGTCGGCGCCCTACTCGCTGAGCCACAGGCACCGCCCTACATTACAATTCTTAACAGTGGTAAAATTACAGTTATGAAGTAACAATGAAAACAATTTTATGGTTGGGGATCAGCACAACGTAAGGAATTGTGTTAAAGGGTCGCAGCATTAGGAAGGTTGAGAACCACTGCCTTACAGTCTTTCCATCCAGATTCATTATATCCTTATAGTAGATGAGACTGGTTTGCTTATTTGTTGTTTATTTTGCCATCCCTGTGTGTATACCTCCATTTTTTCCCTTTAAAATCCAGGTTAAAATTCTTTCCCCATTATCTCCTATACCTTAACAATAATTGTGACTTTATAGGTACTACAGTGTTAAATCTGGGGCTGCTATACAGAGGTAGTTTTTTGAAAGGGTTGTGGAATTCATAATAAAATTTTCTAGTTCTAGCCATTAAATGTCAAAACAATCCTACTCAAACACTTGAAAATCATTAAATTTTCCAATCAGCTCATGTCTGTACTTGCAGATGAATCATTTGGGTTGATTAAGTATTAACACTGATGCCAATACAATTTTAAGAAAAACTAATAGCTATGCCAATATCTTTCTCACTGAGGTGATAAATAAGCAGAAAAATAAGACAATTTATTAGAACATTGATGAAATAGAATTTGGGAAGTTTTTACAAATACCGAAAAAAGACACTTTGGTCAAAACAGTCATATTGCTATGTTTCAGTTGAGGTTAATGGATTTCATGATTATAGTACTACTAAGTCATTTTCAGAAGTTAGGTAAAAACTATATAAGCATTAATTAATTATATCATTCTAGAAACAGTCTCTGCACATGTATGTGTGTATATACATGTATACATAAGTGTATGTGTATGTTTATCAATATGAATGAGATAAGTAAGCAACAGAATAAATACTAGAAATACATGTATCACCAGAGAAACTTGTCATACATTTTATTAGTTATAGAAAAGTATAGTTCTGACCTTATCATAATTCTGCAAAGCACATTATATTTCAAAATACTCATATCTGTGATATATTCTGCAATAGAAACTGCAAATATGTACAGAGTATTTCAGTTTAAGATGGTTTTGCCATCAGAGCTGTTAACCATATTCAAAGTCTTCACTTAGTGATTATCTTTGAACCTCTCCTAACATGAACCTCTTCTAGCAATTTTAACCCAACCGGTTAAAATGGACTATATCATTAGCACCAGAAGGAACTTTCCAGATCTTTTCCAATCACCAGATACAAAGTTCCACACTGCTCCAGTTTTGCATGAGCTTACAAAGTAAGAAAGAGCTGGCCTCTTTGTAAATAAGGACCAAGTTGCAGTATCACAAATGTTTAGTGATGTGGTTGTATGCGTAGCCTGTGTACAATAACAACTTTTAGTACCCTTTCCCCCTCCACCTTTACTTTTTTTTCTAATATCACTCATTTCGACCACCATGTCACTTATATTGTATTTGGGCCACATATGACACCATTTATTATTTCTTTCATCATGTTGTGTTAGAGTCCCTTTAGACGTAGCATCATCAAGAGGCTTTATTCCTAGGAGTGGAGACATGGAGACTCAGCAGTTCTTCTCTTGAGGAACACAGGATTAAACCATTTCCTACCAAGTTATTGTGTCTTTTTCCAATGCCTGGCAATTATTTCCATTTCTAAATCAAAATCTCATCTTTTATTTTCAGAGCTTTCCAACTTCCAGATTCCTGCATCACCTTTCTCTTTGTGTACATAGACACATTTATATACAGGTAACTACATTCACATAGTTTGGAAAAAGGATGCATATCTCTTTTATATGCAAAGGCATGTCCCTGTTATTGTAGTATTAATTTTGAAAAATACATTAATATTATATCATAATATTCAGGAAATAGTCAAAAATCAGGAAATTTATTGCTATAGATATTTCATCACTTAATGAAAGTAAACTCAATAAATCACAGTCTTGATATCACTCTATAGGAAGGATTCAGCAAATAATGTGATCTGGAATCTCAATGTTCTGCCCTCTGCACTGTGTTTTCTAGTCAATGGAATAAAAGCGCCTTGAAAATCTGAAGTATGTTATCTGCTTAACTAATTTATTCTTCATTGCACATATTTTATCTTCAAGATATGCCATATTTTATGCCATAGTCACTTTCTAAATAAAGTGTCATTTATCCATATTATTGTTTCTTAGAGATAATTTAAAGAAAGCATACAAAGTCTAGTACAAGCATAGTATTTTGCCAGAGAGTTTTTTATTAACTAGAAAACTCTTTAATTGCAAAGTTTGGCACTGCCTCGAGGCACTCTTTCTAATGACAAGTAGGGGGTCATAGACTATCAGCATGTTTGAAGATAAAAGAATATTTTTTGCAAGTAAAATGAACACGACCTATTTACGATTTCATTTTACTTCACCAGGGATGATTTGGAGCTTTTCCAAGTGTAAAACAAGGAGAATCTTCCATTTAACCTTCAGTGTCAAACAACAAAACAAGCGTTATTAGGCTTTTCTGTGTCTCAGATGTAATTTGAAATAAATTAAAATACAAAGACATAACCACTGATGTTAACAGCAACAAAGGAAATACCCTTTCTTTTCTAAATCCAATTCTGTACAAGCTTTAGATATTTTTGTCTTATTAAACTAAAGTTGGACTTTTGGGAAGGTTTTTTATTTGATTTCATATAACTTATTGCCTCATTATTTGGTCCAGTTTATTTATTTATTTATTATTTCTTGGAGAGTAACAAATTAAAGTATTTTCTTATGCCTACTCATGTCCAAAAAGTAATTATTTGCATTTTATGCAAGGGAGCAATAATCGGCATGCCAACCAAAATTTGATGTTTTATCCAGTTCACAGTAAGTGTTTCTGGGTGTAGTTGAGAAGGTCAAATATGGAGGCAGGTTTTAGTGATAAGTACAAGCATGGGTAAAAGAAATGACAGCCAAAATTAAATAATCATAGAAACTAAATAGTGAAATTTCCTCACAAGTACTTTTTCTCTATAGAAATATGGTCAGAATCATATTCACAAATGATCCTTCAGCTTCTGCTTGAACTTTCATTTGTAGGAATCTTAATGTTTATAAGCCAGCATTTTCCAAATTGGAATCGCATTGATGATTAAAATTGTCCTTTCTATTAAAGAAATCGTTTCATATAAGGTAGTTTTAATGAATGTATCTTGATACAAATCAAGTATACTATCCCATGTCTTTTTATTGATTGATTAATATTTCAAGACATTTACCTAGACTCAATCCACTCTCATATTTTGTTATGATAATAGAGCTAAAGAATATTTGGAGGAAAATTTAATAAAACTAAATTGTTAAACTATGCCATTTTTATCTTTCCCACTTGTTCCTAATTCTTTATTATATAGGCACAGAGAATATGTATATTACTTTTGCACATGTCAGACTTTCAAATATTTAACTAACATACTGTTAATCTCTGGTTGATCGTCCCATATCTAGGTTAATAGCAACAAGGGATGAATAGAGAATACCCAAAGGTTACAGTTTCTCATCCCATCATGTTCCTTTTGTTGGGACCCCAAAACCTCAAAATATCTCTTTGACATGTTAAAACAAAGAAGCCTCAAAGTCTCTCTGACTCCCTCTGCCCCCACCATGCACACACACCTCTGTGTCTTCCAAAGCAGTCATAAACTTGCTTTCAGAAGTTCCCTTATCTGCGTGAAGCCCTGACCAACCACAGAAGAAAACAATTACCTCCAGTCCCTTCCTGGAGTCTTTTTATTATCCTCATATTGCAGGAAGACTGAACTTGGTCAACACCCCTGGACAGACTTCGGCCACATAACATTATCTGCTTTGAGGGTTCACCAGACTCTGCCCCAGGCATTACACCTTCTTCCCTGTTAATCTGCTTTGTAAATTGATTTTCATCTAAAACTTCAGGGGGCAAAGAGAAAGTTTTCTCTTGTCCCCACAGTCTTTGGCATCACAAACAGTATAACGATTCCACTCTGCTCCGTGGCAGGAGTCATTCAAGAGACCCCAAGGCCCAGGAAGCCGGGAGAGGGCAAGAAATTCTGATGAGCTGATAATAAAATGACTGTTTGTCTCTTTTCTTCTCCAAAATGTTGATTAGTAGGAGAAAAGAATTCTTGCACCTCATCTTGGATGTAGCAAGTATGGGGTTTTGGTATAAATCGTCACACTTTCTGATCCTTTTCCCCCAGAAATGATCTTTTCATTTGGCTTTATTTTTCCGTGTCCTTCTGTGCTGTGTCTCTGTAAGGAAGGACAGCACAGGGAAGGCTGTAGGACGAAATCCCTTCCAGCCTGTTATTCAAGCTGCCCTGCAGATGGGTCAGTTGGATGGTTCTGGACAGGCTGGTATCTGTTTATGTGGATCCGCAACATAAAATGCTGGATGACGTTCCCCTCGTAACTTGGGTTATGTCCTTGAGAGGTTAACTTACATAGGAGCACGTCCTCTCGACTTCTCTATTTTGGGGTTGGGGAGGGGCATATCACATGGCTAGTCTGAGAAACATTGGAAACTCCAGGACATGTAAGCAACACAATTTTTATTCTGAATATGTCAAATTCTCAGAGGATAATTAAAAAAAAAACTAAGTCATTAGTTTAAAAAAGTCTTATTCATTAGAGGATTTTATCATCGCAACACTCGTTACCTGGAAAGTGCTAGAGAAGTCCATTCTCAGGAGGGCCCCTCCGTTTGGATAGATTAAAAGTTCTGCAACTAGTGTTCCCCACAAACTTGTGGAATATCAAAGGTGATGCATATTCAAATATCTTCTTTAACCATCTGCAGTAGCAGGAGTCTTTTGTTATCTTAGCCTATTACTGGAAGTAAATTTTTTTGGGGGGGGGCAGTCAGAGGAACTAACAAGTCATGCTCCAGAAAACACCTCTTATTATGTGGTCAAATAAACAAAATCCCTTAAAATATCCTAAGCATGGAAAATTATAACATATCTCCTTGGCTTTCCATGAAGAGGCTTATTTAATTGAGCAAGTGTTGAAATAAGTACCATGTTGGAAATTATGTTTGTGACTATTGACTTTTCAGGATACCCATTTGTTATGAATCCTTTCCCTCACGTGAACAGAGTTTGATTTCCTGTTTCCTTCTGTCTGTACAGCCGACAGGGCTTCGGGCCTTTGTAGGTAGAAGGTCAGCTAAAAGGCGGAGACTGTAGAGCAGCGGTTTTAGAACTTTTTTATCTCATGGCACACTTGAAGTTATAGCGAAACTTCCATGGCACATTTAAATTATGTTGACTTAAATCTTAGCAGGGTACTGGTGAAACTTATTAAAGGTAGAGTATCAATGTCTTTATATAGTGATCAAGAAAATGCCATGAAGGCTATCTGTAACAGTATGACCAAAATATTTCTGATTGTATATGAAGCACATTGTGCCCTATGATTGCACCAATGTACACAATTATGATTCAATAAAATTATAAAAAAAAAAGTGTAAAACTTACTGGTAAAAATAAATACATAGTCAAATTCAAAATACTTTAATATTTTTATTGTGGTAAATCACTTCCATCTTTAGTATGAAAATTAAAAGTGTTAATTATAACAGGCATAATAATTTGTTTAAAAATATGCAACATACAAGAGATGTAAATTGTGACATCAAAGATTTTAAATGTGAGAACAATAGAGTAAATGTGTGCAGTTTTGTATGTGATATAAGTCAAGTTGTTATAGGCTAAGAATAGCCTGTCATAAGATTTGTAACATCTTAAGCCTGTTTAAAATATTGTTTGTAAGCCTCATGGTAACATCAAAGAAAAACCTATGGTATATACAGAAAAGATAAAAAGTAATAAATCAAAGATTTTACTAGAGAAAATCACCTAATTGCCAATGCAGACAGCAAGAGAGGAAGAAAAAAACAAGTGATCTACAGAATAACAAAAAAAACATTAACAACTAGCAGTAGTAAGTACTGACCTATCAGTAATTGCCTTGACTATAACTAGTTTAGGTTTCTCAAACAAAACACGTAAGTTGGTTGAAAGAACTTTTAAAAAACAACTTGACTATGTGTTGCCTGCAAGAGACTCACTTCTCCAGTAAGGACACACATAAAATGAAAGCAAAGAGATTAAAAAATGGCATCCCATGCAAAAAAAACAAAGGAGATCAGGAGTAGCTATATTTATATCATATAAAATAGACTTCAAATCAAACCACTGCAAAATAAGACAAAGAAAGTCATTATTGATGATGAAGACATCAATTTAATCAAGAGGATATAATAATTATATATGGGTATGTGCATAATTATACACTCAATATCAGAACACCTAAATGTATGAAGAAACTATTAAAATATCTGAAGGGAGAGAGAGTCTGTAACACTCTAATAGTAGAGGAATTCAATATCCTACTTTCAGCACTGGACAGATCATTTATTAATAGATAAAATATTAAAAGAAAATATGACTAATATTATTCTTTGAACCAAATGTACCTAAAGATATATATATAAAATTTCACCCAACAATATCAAAATATACATTCTTCTCATTCGTACCATATGTTATATCTCAAAACAAGTTGTAACAAATTTAAGAAGATGAAATTATACCAAATATCTTTTTTGATTACACACTATGAAACTAGAAATTAATGCCAGGAAGCATTTTTGAAAAGCAAAAATCACTGAGAAACTAAATAACGTGTTCCTGTACAAGTGGGTTAAGGAAGAAATTAAAAGGCAGATGTAAAAATATCCTAAAACAAATGAAAGTGAAAACATAATATACCAAAATTTATGAAATGCATCAAAAGTAATTCAAAGGGTAATTGTTTAGAGCAATAAAGGGATATATCAAAAAAGAGGAAAGCTCTCAAATAGCTACCACACTTAAAAACATTATAAAAAGGAGAAAAAACTCAGCCCAAATTTACAGAACAAAAGAAACAAGGATCATCAGAAGAGAAATAAGTGAAATAGGGACTTGAGAAAGACCAATGATAGGAAAAGTTGATTCTTTGACTATACAAACATAATTATCAAACATTTACCTAGACTAAGAATGAAAGTGAGAAACCTCAAATCAGAAAAGAAAAATGTGACAAACGATATTACAGAAATACAAAGGCTCATAAGAGACTACCGTGAGCAATTATATGCCAACAAATTGAGTAACCTAGATGAAATGAATAAATTTTTAGACACATACAACTTCCCAAGATTGAATCATAAAGAAATTAAAAATAAAATAAGGAGTTTGAATCAATAATAAAAAGTGTACCACCAGAGAAAACCCAGAGCCTAAGGCTTCCCTGATTCTACAAAACATATAGAGAAAAACTGATACCAATGATTCTCAAAGAATTCCAAAAGATTCAAGAAGAGAGAGCACTTACAAACTCATTTTATAAAGCCAGCACTACTCTGATACTGAAGACAAAGGAGGATTAAAAAAAGTTATAGGTCAATGCCCCTGATGAACCGAGAGCCAAAAAGACTCAAGAAATTACTAGCACAATGAATTCAATAGGATATTAAATGGATAATTTACTATGATCAAGTTGGATTTATTCCAAGGATGTAAGAATGGTTCGACATACATAAATCTATAAATGTGATACATCCCATTAACAAAATAAAGGACAAAGCCGCATGATCATCTCAATAGATGCATTTGACAAAAATTCAAAATAATTTTATGGTAGAAACTCCTAAGTCTGTGGTCTTATCCAAGGCCACAGATAACAAGCCCACGCTAACATACACAGTGGTGAAAGCTGAAAGCTTTCCTTCTAAAATCAAGAATTCTCTTAACACAAGGATCTGCTCGCCCACTACTTTTATTCAAAATAGTACTGGAAGTCCCAGCCAGAGCAATTAGATAAGAGAACGAAGTAAAAGATATCCAAATTTAAAAAGAAGTTAGAATGCTAAGTATATAGACAACATGGTAATATATATTAGAAAACCTTAAAATTCCACCAAAACCCATTAGAAGTATTAAATAATTTCAGTAAAGTTATAAGACACAAAATCAACATACAAAATTAAGTTGTGTGTCTACAGACTAACAATTAACTATCTGAAAAAGAAATCAAGAAAACAATCCCATTTACAATAATTACAAAAAAGAAAAAAGAAAACTTAGGAATACATTTAACCACAGAGGTGAAATACCTATACACTAAAAACCATAAAACATTGTTGAAAGAAATTGAAGAAGACACAACTGGATAGAAAGATATCCTGTGTTTACAGAACAGAAGACTTAATACCATTCGAGTGTCTTACACTAGCCTCCCAAGCAATCCCTATCAAAATTCCAATGACATATTTCACAGAAATAGAAAAAACAATTCTAAAATTTCTGTGGAGCCACGAGAAACCCCCCAAAGGCAAAGTAATCTTGAGCAAAAAAGAACAAAATAAAATAAAACTATTTGGACTTCAACATCTGTTGTTTTTAAAAATTATGCTACACTGCTTTACACCACTGTGGGATTTTAAATAGATAATACGTTTAGTTGGCCTGGCTTTAGAAACTACCTTGGGATGCAGGTGAGGAGGAAACTGGAGCAGGAGAGGAAACTGGGGGAGAAGTTGAGGTCACGAGTGCCAACTAAGGAGGGGGATGACTGGGGTCTACACATCCTGGTCAATCCGCCCCTCTACTCCAGATCACGTTCTTGGATGCCTTGGACATGTGTCCATTTCTTTAAATGACTGCTGTCTGCAGCTTCTCAAATCCATGTGGTAGCCTTCCTGGAGAAGAATGCCTGAAATGAAACAGCTGCGAGGATTCAAACGCTCCTGTCCCTCTCGTGTGTCATTTTCCATCAAAGCCATCTTAGTCCGCCAGGCCATTCTGGGGTATTCTTAGCTCAGGGCTACTTAGCCAGCTGATTCACTGTGACCTTTCTTTTTATGGCAACCTATTCCAACTGCGTCCCTTGCCAGGGACCTCCCATTTACACTGTTGTTTGCCTCCCTCTTGTTTCAGACATCTCAGGAGAGATGTTTTTCTGAAAAATGCTCTATAACCAATGCAGGTTTCTTCTCTTATTTTTTAAAAATGAACTATAAACATATGTATCACCAATAGTGGCTTCTGATGATAAGCGACTTCCAAAGCTCATCCATAGAAAAATATGAATGGTCGATGACTGGTGCAAGTTAGAATTCGTTGTGTCGCCAGTGAATGCGTGGTCAGCTCCAGCTAGGAAGCTCAGAAACTCCCTTTACTTGGCTCCATGTATTTCTACCATCTCTGATTTAGTTTTTTTTACTGCATACCACAGGAAGCTAAAATTGCAGCAATTTCCAGGGTCAGCTGGGGAGAGAAGTCCTGGATGAAATTTAGACAGAACCACACACTTCCCTTCCCCAAACCCCCCAAGATGCGGCCCCTGGGAAAGGCCTTTCATAAAGAGGACCTATCAGTTAACCGTCTCCTTTGTGGGCAGATCTGGCTCCAGCTAAGTCTAAAGGTGTATAAAGAGAGTGGAAGTTTTTACAGCAATTGCCCAAAATTGTGTTTTAATTTCCATACACACATTTGGAATCTGGTGTTATTTTTAGTTTTTGCCATCACTGTTCAAACAAACCAGCAGGTTATAGCTTTTTTTTTCTAAATCATATGAAAACCTCACATAACAAAAGTCCAATGCTATTTTAGACCACGTAAATACAGACAAGTAGTCCTCAGTCCTCCTCTTGCCTTTTGGTCCTGCTTCAGTTTAACTTAGAGACCAGGAGCAACATTACTACATAGAGTTATTTCAAATTCCAGGAGGAACAATCTATATAATAAAGCATGTAAGACATTAGGGTTCATTTCCTTTTAGTTTTTTTTTTTGGACAGTACATGTGGATATGTATCTTGACAACATGTTTTGAAATGATAACCATGGACACTAATTCAGTCCTTTATTAACATAATCTGCAAACATCAAATGTGTGCTCTGGGTAGAGCCTTAAGCTGCTGTAGGAGAAAAACAATGCCTTGGTCCAGATCTGGCCCTCAGTGACTCACAGTCTAGAAGAGATCAAGCCATGAACAAATTACTGCAACACAATGTGCAAAATGTTAATGAATGTACGTATAAAGGACCACAAAAAACACTGAAGGGTGAGCAGCTAACTGTGTTTGGGAGAGTGGGGAGGGGGAGCAATTAAGAAATTCCTTACCAAAGAGATGGCATTTTAGCTGAGTGAAGATCAGAGTGGGTCAAAGTATCCGAGACACAAAGGGCCAAAGAAAACAAAATATATCACATTCAGACAACCAGAAGCATTTTATTTTATATTTTAGGATGACTTTTAAAAGTAGAAAATGACCGTGTCCTGATAGATTCTGAGGAATTTGAGTGTTATCCTGGAAGCAGTGAGAAGTCTTTGGAAAATGTTCAACTATTAAGTAATGATTAGAGAGAGCTATTAACAATAGCTATTATCTATTCTGGTGAGGCAGAATAGATAGGAAAATAAAAAGACCTGTAGGAATGGAGAGAAGGGGACAAATCAGGAAGGATCTGTAAGAATCTGAGAGTTGGGCAGAGGCTGAGGGAGAAAATGGAACTGGAAATCATTTCCATAAGCTCACAGGAGGCTTTTATTTGCAAATGATGGAACACTCAGCTCAAAATGACCAAAATCGGAAGAGTCTCATACAAGTATGAGGGGGGTGGAGAGTCACAGGCAGAGTTTTATCAGGGGACCTTGGCATCTCTACAACTTCCTTGAAGTATCTACTTCTACCTGGGGTGCTTTTACCAGGCTGGCCCTCCTGATGAAAGAAAAATCCTGCCAGCCCTACCTGTTAATACATCATCATCAGAGAAAGAGAGAGAGAAAAAACATCTCTGAGTGTTGCTATGAGCATTTCTGTATGAACCTGCGTTTTGCTATGATCAAAATAGCTTAAGTCTTTTGCCCAACCTGAATCAATACTTGCAGCAGTGAGAATGTCATCTGCTAATTGGCTGAGGCCAAGGTTTCCAGGTGTAACCACTATGGTAAGAGACACGTGTGTGCTAATTAATTTAAACGTACCTGGTCCTACTTCCTGGGCTGAGAATCAAATCAATTCCATTGATAACATATCTGACACAGTGGAACCAGGGGTAGAATATATGTACTTCAGACTGTGTAATGTCCACTCAGGTGCCGACCAAAATGTATGTAAGTGGTAAAACTGATTTCTACAGGTGCATTTCCAGGCTGAAGAATGAACTGTTTTATTACCTCTGCGTTCTTGAAGAACAACAGTATTCAGAAGCTGGCAGGCTCCTATCTGAGATAGGGAAAGACAGATATTTAGGTTTTTAATATTGTCTTTCTTAAAATTATGATATCTCAATATAATAGCAAGTGAATTCTATAATTTGCATAGCCTGCTTTTCTCTGTAACTATTTTTTTTACAATGAAAATAGCTTTATTCTTAATTTTTTTAATTTTTTTATTGAATCATAGCTATGTACATTAGTTCAATCATGGAGTACAGTGTGCGGGCTTCATATACAATCTGAGATATTTTCATCCATCAGTTTGACATAACATTCGTGAGATTTCCTCATTTACTGTGTGAAAACATTTGTGTTCTGCATTTAGTAGTTTTCTCTTGACCCTTCAAAGATGCACCTCAAGTGTGATCTCACCCTTTATCCTCTCTCCCCCCACCCTCTCCCTCCTCTTCCCGCCCTCTCCCCTTTCCCCGTCTTCTTGTGCAATAATTGGGTTATAGCCTTCACTTGAAAGATATAAATTTGCTTCATATTAGGGCTGTATACATTGGATACTTTTTCTTCCATTCTTGAGATACTTTGCTAAGGAGAATGTGTTCCAGCTCCATCCATGTAAGTATGAAGGAGGTAAAGTCACCATCTTTCTTTAAGGCTGCATAATATTCCATGGTATACAAGTACCACAATTTATTGATCCATTCGTGGATTGATGGGCACTTGGGCTTCTTCCATGACTTAGCAATTATGAATTGGGCTGCAATAAACAATATGGTACAGATATCTTTGTTGTAATGTGATTTTTGGTCATCTGGGTATTTCCCAAGTAGGGGAATTATAGGGTCAAATGGCAAGTCTATTTTTAGATCTCTGAATGTTCTCCAAATATCTTTCCAAAAGGGATGTATTAGTTTGCATTCCCAACAGCAATGTAGGAGTGTTCCCTGTAACTATTATTATTCTTATTTAGGAAAAATCAGTTAACAATCTCCATTTTTAAGGATGCTCTAATACATGTTACCAGTAGCTTTTCTGTTATTTTACATTATTTCTTATAGGTTTTCAACTAACTTGCAGATTTCTATTGGAATTATACTTACATAGGATGTGCACTAATGAATTTGCTATTACAAAAGATACATTAATGTTTAAAATTCTTACTTGAATTGACATATGTGAATTTTCTACCATTTAGTGTAAGAAAAATGCAGAAATTAGCTGCTATGTTAATTTTTAAAGATGATTCCATAACACTTTAAGGTGCCATTAAATGAAATGCTCTGATTAAGAAGATTCAAACTTATTTGTTCATCAGTACTTTGTAAGCTTCCATTTAGGGGACTCAAAAGGGAAAGATACAAAAAGGGTCCTTCAAGTGGGCCAAATCCTGTTATGTCACTTACTAATCACAGGACGTTAAGTCTGTCAAATACGTTACTAATATGTCTAGGTATCAATATCATCACCTATACGCTGGAGTCAATAATATATAGCTTATAAGATAATAATTTAGCATAATTATATACATAATGGCTTCATCCTATGAAGTACTATGTTCCAAATTTACTGGTTGACTAGCTTACAACAAACTCAAACATATTGGAAGTACGGGATACAAAATAACACATCTTACAACATATAGATAGTAAAGTTTTTAAAAACATCTTCTATGGGTTTTTTATTTGTTTGTTTTGTTTTGTTTTGTTTTTGGCCAGGGCTGGGTTTGAACTCACCACCTCCAGCATATGGGGCCAGCACTCTACTCCTTTGAACTATAGGTGCCTCCCCTTCTGTGTGTGTGTGTGTGTGTTTTTTTTTAAGGTATAGAAAATGTTCAAAAGCCAGATAAATTATTGCCCTGCTTAAGACAGCTAACTGGGGAGAAATCAATCATTTATTGATTTTTTTTTAATTCCAAAGATTGATTGAGTACTTAGCAGGTGTTAGGACTGCTCTAGGCCTGGGTTACAACCAAGAACAAGACTCAGGAAGCTTGTAATCTTGGCACAACTAATAAACAACACATACATTTGTATTAATATACATCTTCAGATAGTGTTAAGCATGATGAAGAAAGAGTTAGGCTGAGAGCCTAAAGTGGGTTCTGGCAAGGAACGGAGAAGCAGGGAGGGTCTCAGACAGAAGGCTTCTTGCAGGCTTCATATCAACGACGCGTCTGGAAGCAGAGGTCAGATTTTCTCTCATTTTCAGATCCGATAAACACGAACAACAGCTAAATCCGGTATGCACAATTTTTATGAATAAACTCTTGAGAAATTCTGTCTTGGTTTTCAGAATCAGGTTAACATTACTGCTGCTTAAAACAAAGAAACTATGAATTGGTTTGATATGTAGGTAGATCGCCTTGGAAATGGAAAACATATGTCAACTTTTCAGAATATTAAGTTTTTAATCAAGTGAGGTAGCAAAAGTCTTACTTTATAAGGTTTAGTATTTCCTTTGCTATCTGAGGAAGAATACACATTTTGGATTGTTCAAACGGTGGAAGGTAGTTCTCAAATGTGGTTTGTTTTACTTTAGAATGTAACAGGACCTGATTTTTTTCCATCGTAGTCCCTTTTTTAAGCATCTTCTCAATCCAGCAATACATTTCGTTTCAGAGAGCTGAACCTCTACAAGCTTAGCCAGATATAACTATAAAAACTTAAAAACTATGCCACCATACATTGCGTATCGTGTTGTATTAAAGGTGTAATAGTTATAAAAATAATCAAACGTATTTTCAGTGTTTAACAAACACGGACAATCTTTTCAATTACAAAGAAGATAAGGGCAGATTGATGCTTTATTATCAAATTGCCACAATAAAAACTATTAAATTATTTCTACTTAAGGGTCCCATCAAAATATTTTATGTGTATACAAGAGTTTTATTTTAAAATACCAATTCCCATCCAACTGAGGAGAAATATGTACGTGCATGGTACACGCGCAAGTGCATGAATATAATTGAGCAATGTTTCCATCCTGCTTTTCTCTAAATTAATCTTGCTTGTCACAATGTCCTAAAACCTGTATAGATACCAGTGGGACACCATAGATCAGGCACAGGTGGCAAACATGTTCAAGTTTTCTAGCTCCTGAGCATCACTGGGCTAGCGTCTGCCCTGTTGAACTGATCTACAGAACGTTTTGACATGAATCCACATTCCCAGCGCATTTTCAGAATGCCCCCAAATTATAACATTGTCTAAATATCAATCTTTAGAGATGAAATGGCAGCTGGGACAGTTGCCTAAAGAGTATTTGATCCAAGCGCTTCTGTGGCATTTGGTATTCTTGACCACATCTTTCCTGTGGAGGCGACCCCCTCTCCGTGATTTCCGTGACACCATTCTTGTGTGCTTTCTGATTTCTCCCCAGTTCCCTGCATGATTTTGTTCTGTGTCTTTAATAATCTCCCTTTACGTGTTGCTGTTCCACAGGACCCTGTCCAGCACTCTTTGCTCTTCTTTCATACCTATATGCCAACAAATTGCTTATTAAGATCTGTGTCAGACAATGCAATGGGGAGAATGGGAAGTAAAGGTAGACATCTACTGTGCTCTAGGGGAGCTTGTGATGCGGTCCGCCAGATAGATCAGCAAGGTCACTCAAGGTCGTTACCGTATCTAGGTGTTTAAATGAATTTACCCATCAGAGCAATGTAAAGGTACCATACTTAAGAACAGGATGTCATGGTACAATTGTGTTCTTAGGAACAAACATGGGGAAATCAAATCATGTATTTCCCTATTATATCACAGACTCCATTATATACGCTCCCTGTGATAGCAAGAGAATGTTTTGCTCTCCCATGAAAATCTTCTATGGTGGGTTAAGAGAACATTCTGGGGAAAAGAGCTTGGGGTTTGGGATTTAGGCTACACATTCAAGCTTCATAAATACCACATTTTTTGTCATATTTATATGAGAGTACGAATGATCAGATGATGCTGTTTGTCAGGTAAAGTCCAAGTTCCAGTTGAGCCCTTCACCCAGGGGATGTGTTGAGCCCCTTACATTGTGCCCTTTAGGTGAGAGTCCAGCCTTCCCCCGCCCTCCTCCCCAGCTGCCCCCGCCCCGTTTCTAACTGAACGAGTGAAAAAGTTTGCTATATATTTTTTTAACTTCTTTAAGGATTAACAGGTGCATAAGTTGTCTATTTTAACATCTGAAATACAGCTGATTTTTTTTAGGCGGCATCTTCATTGAGGATTTGCAGTACTTACACAGGACACAGCATGGCACAAACACAATTTTAGTCCCACACGCGTGCACACTAAGTGTGATTATATGCCATGTTTTTACATTTAAAAATGCATGTCCATGTCTCAGTGATAATTTTCTGATCTATTTATGTAGATCAGCCTATACCCCAGTGTACTAAATAAAACAAAATACTTAAGATCTTTAACTTTGAAAAAAAGTCCTGTGATTTCTAATTATGAACAATCTTACAGTTTAAACTTAGACATGCTGTTTCTTTATTGATATTTTCATTTTATAATTCTCAGACAGAAACAAATCATGGATGACTTTCAAATAATTATTTTTAGTTATAATATCTGAGCACAGATAACAACATTCTTTCTGGTAGATAAAAATATGCAGGTTCTCTCATTAATATTCAGGGATTGTTATAGTTAGTATATTCTAGAAAGAAATGAGAAAGCCTCTCAATGTTATAATCCATAACAATTTCAAACATATAATAATGTCAGGTAATTATAAATACTCTATTTTTCCTCTCTATTAATTTTCAGATCAAATAAGGCAAGACCGAGATTATTATTCAAAATATGAGGCTAATTGGAGTAAAACTTCTCTAATGAATTAAAAATAGCTAAAATAATATTTTTTTATTATATCTTCTAGCTGAATGAGGCCAAATAAGAAAGGACCATACTCGGAATTTGGCCCAAGGAAATGTTCCGAGGAGTAAAAGGTCTACAAAGACTCTCCATTTACACATTCCACAAACATTGATTGAGAGCCAGCTATGTTCCGTGTAGAGTTCTAGGCACTTGGGCAAAGTGAGCAGGGCGTGTGTTCCTGACGGAATGCAGATAATAAATGGTAACAGTTAATGAATCATTTGAAGAAAAGAATAAGTCAAGCAAATAAGTGGGATTTGAAGAGCAAGACAGGGTAGCAATTTGAACAAGGAGGTCAGGGCTGCTGGTCCTTGCTAAAAAAGTAACATTCGAGCAAAGATTTAAAGCAAGCAAGGGGGGTCACCATATGCATAAATGGACCTCTGGGAAAGGGAAGAGCAAGTGCAAAGGCCCAGAGGCAGAATATTGCCTAATGACATCTAGAACACAAGGGACACAGGGGCTGGCCCACGGTGAGTGAAGAGAGGGCAGCTGTAGAAGAGACAGCAGATCAGGCAACCCTGGGCTGTGTGGAGAGATCACATGTGGCCTTATAAGCCATTTGTTTAGAAATTGGCCTTTGCTATGAAAGAGATGAGGAAGCACTGTTGAATTTTGAGCAGATGTGAGGCATATCACTGTCCAACCTGTGCTGTGGAAGGACTGCTTTGACTGCAGGAATGAACAGTCATTTATTCCATGGTGCCAGCATCAACACACCAACAACTGCAGGCACTCACAGAACCACAGGACGCCTAGCTCCTCCCCTCCCCTCCCCACCTCCCCTCCCCTCCCCACCTCTCCTCACCCCCACTCCTCCTCTCCCCACCTCTCCTCCCCACACTCACTGCTTTGCTCTTTTAAGAAAATTGTGCTGAGCCAAGCAAAACAACTTACTGATGGGAGATATACACTAGAAGAGATCACACAAATGCCTCCATTTCATTTCTGCTTTTAAAATTATTTTCTTTTACAATGACAAACTAACATCCTTCTTGAAAATTTTCAGCAGTTTAGAAGTACATGGAGTGAAAAGCACAAAACCACCACCTCCTCATATAAAGTAACCACTGTTGACAATTTGTTTTGCTTTGTACCTTTCTAAATTTTTTAAAGGTATTTGTAAATCTTTATTTCTTCTTTATCTCTTAAGTTAACTCACTCAATATTGATATCTATTTCATCCCCTTCAACCTAAAGAAGGCAAAGCAGAAGCCCTGAGATTCAAGTGACTTGCTCAAAGGCACACACCTGGCAAGGAAGAGAAGGAAGACCATAGCTGAGGTGTCCGAAAGGAGTTTCCCCCACCAGGGTTTCTTCTCTCCACTCTCCTCGATGGCCACCTTTCTTTGTCATGCTCTGGAACAAGGCAAACATGTTTGTGGATGTTACTATGTGATCTATTAAAGAAAGTTACACTGTAGGAAGGAGAATCTTGACTGGCACTAATGGAGGAAGACAAAACTTAAATTGGTGGGCATCATACTGGAACAAGCAGGATGAGGTTTAGATTAAGGTACTGTGGTCTCAGAGCCAGAGGGCAGGAGCAGGCAGTTGAGAGGTACAAAGACAAAATTTACCAACTTTGAAATTTTACATGAAGCCCAATGAGAGAGCTAGAGGAGGGGGGTGCTTTCTATCTGCCTCCTCCTGTATCAAATGAATGTGTGCTTCTCAAACCCAGAAATCTGCCCGGTAGCGTTAGTACTATGGCCAAGTGTATTTCAAAGTCGGAGGTTGTGCCCTGGGGTATAAAACACCTTTGCTCAAAGCCTGAAGTGATCTAGGTTCAAATCCCACTTCACTGGCTTCCTTATCTATAATGCAGAAAGTTATGCCTGTCTGACAAGTTTGTTATGAAGCTCAAATAACATTATGTATACTATATATACACACACATAATATACACATATATATACATGGATATATCAGTACTTGCAATATAAGTAGTATTTAATGAATTCTAGATGCTATTTTACCCAAGTAGAGTTTATAATATATTACTTTATGTTTGAACATAATATACAGATAAATGAGTATTTGGAACATTATCAATTTGGGGGATGCTTATTTCCCCATACATTAGGCCAAAATGGAAGGTGGAAATATAATCTTTTCAGCAATCATATTTTCAGTGAATTTTTCCCCTCAATTTCATTCCAGATTTGAAGGGAATCTAAATTATATTGCTAGCTGCATTTGCTCTCATATGACATATTTTTGTCAGGGTTACCATGACATACCTTGCACGATGTGTGAGATTGGACAGTGAAGTTCATGAACTCATCCTAAGAGAAGTGCTACATCCCTCAGTGCTAACTGTCACCAAGGTCACCTCGGAAGCTATGCATCAAAGGCAAACCACTGTTTCCAGGATGAAGTTCATGAACTTAACTGCGAGACCTCGTGTGTGTGTGTGTGTGTGTATTATATATATTTATATATATAAAATATTTGATGTCGGTAATAAAAAAATTTACAGATTTAGGCACTAGTCACACTTGGGACCAGATCTTTTGTTTCTTTCATGGAGGACTGTCCCATGCAAGGGAAAGGCACCCAGGCTCTCCCCACAAGATGCCAGCAGCACACACACACTCCTACCCCAGCCTTGACAATTAAAAACGTCTCCAGACATTGCCCAAGTCCCCTAGGTATGAAATCACCCCAGGTTGAGAACCGCTGCACTACACTTTAACACTGTAAGATGTCTAAATCCCCAGTCAGTTTTTATTCAAGCAGAATCTGTACTGAAAAAAAACAACAGACATTTACCCATACAAACAACTCGGAAATGTACAAAGTCCTTTCTTCCTCCTCAGTCCAGACAAAAAGCCACACCAGAAGTTAAAGCAAAACATCCTGATTAGATTAGCACCAGCTTCACTGGTGGCCAGCATTGACTCTCTAACTGGGTGGGGCAAGGGAAGCAAGTTCCCTCTCCCTCCGGGGCTGACTGCCTGCAGTAGCCTTTATTTGGGCTGTCGCCTGAAGCGACCCATCCTTTATTGGATCCATGGTTGATGCAAGTTTATTGTTTTCCTTTGTGGAACCCCAAAGGATAGGATGTTTATTGTTCATTTCCTCTGCACTGTATCCATCTATCCAGCCTAAGTAATACAGGTCCAAACTTGGGTTTGGCAACCTCTGGCCCCCAGGCCAATCCCACAGGGACAGTACTGGTGAATTCCAGGCCAGGCTTAAAGTTTAAGAATCCTCTCAGCCAAGTCTCATAACATACATGGTTTAACCAGATGTTTGGGAGTTACTTCCAAAACGCTAATCCTTCCCTAGACTGGAGGAAAAACACAGCCACAACTTTCCTACTCCTCCTGATGTTTTTGAAGGTCCTGCCCGCAAACATGTTGGCACATTATCAAGAATTCTGCACCGGGGATCCTTACAATTTGTGTGCTGCCCAGCGGCGAGGACTGTTACCATAGAACAGGTGCTCTGGAAGCCTATGGGGACTTGCCTTTTGTCCCACGTCAATGTTTCCCATCAGTATCCACTAGAACATGCTGTCTGCGCTTTTTTGTATCAATGGCCACCCACATCACAACTTTTATTGCTATTTTTACATGCTGAGTGAATTGGTAAGAATTCCGGGCATTGCACCCCATCCACACAGGTCAGATATAAGCTCTACATTACCCGTGAAAAAAGTGTCACTGGTAGAGAAATGAAGATGAGCTCATCATCTTCACGGTCGCTAACATTCTCCAGCCTTTCTCTGAACCCATCCACTGAATGAGGTCAGGTCACCAACGTGTGCTGTTTGCACCAAGGCTGCAGAACCACTCCGCTGACCGAGCTGAGGAATGAGAGTCCCTAGCACCAGCCCATGTGTCTGGCTCCTGGCCTCAAAATATCATCAGCAACCAGCATCCAGTTGGCAAACACATCTTTCAGACAAGCTCATAAACACACACCTATATATACCCACATATCACGTTTCCCTGCCCAGTGAGGTAAGGGAGCTTTTTTGGAGGGGAGGGGGCTCAAGTTTCTAGTAATAAACTAAATTATGGTGGGTTAAACTGCCATCCGGCTCACGGTCATATCCACAAGTGCTTTCTGAAGAGGTTTCTTGACACCATGGCTTCCAATTTTGGTATGTTAAAATCCTCTTTCCCATTAAAACCCCCACACTCTGATAATACTTATTAAAAGCAAGTGTGAAGATAAAACAGAAACATAGTCTGCCCATGAACGAGGAGATTGTTAAGCTTAATGCAGTGTCAAAATGTCATCCATGCTGGTATATATATATTTTTTTAATGCTCTGAAAAAAATGTTTCTCTTCATCTGTTAAAAATTTAAACTGAATTGAAAACTCTTTGGAAATGCAACCCCTGTGTGATTGACAGTGACAGGCGCACATACCTTGAAAGCTTCACTGTAATGTTTATACTTAGTAAAAACAAATACTGTGGCATCTCAGAGTAGCCTAGTCAGCCATGCAGCTTTCTACCTGGCATCTTGTAAATTAATCTGGGTGTTTATGCTGTAGATCATTCATGATGAACATATTGCTATAGCAACATGCATTTCTTCCATTTTTTCCTTCTAATTACGCTAACATCACCATCAGCTACTAAATCTTTGAATTACTAATGAACGTATGTGAAAAGCAATGTCTTGATAATGCTCTTTCAGTATGTCCCCGTGCACGATGAAAAGAAAGGATGCTTCTAATTTGATGATTTTCAATTTCTTGTTGAAACTGGAGAATACAATGCTAATCCGTACTCAGATCTGAACATGCCGAAGGATTTAGGAGGCGTCTCTGTCAAACATGCATCTCCAGGAGAAAGAACGTGGTGATCGTAGGTAGAATTCTTCCCTTTGATATCACACCTTCTTCATCACTTGTATCTGCAATAAATTAGCATTTGACAACTGGGAGATATTATTTAAACACAGGAACTTCTGGCAGCAGTCGGGCCATATGTGACCTTCTGGATCCTTGAGTGTAGCCTTTTGACTAAGTCCAAATCCTTTTAAAGGGTTTTGTTCTGTGAAGTTGGGAACTGGTCAAGGGTTTGCATTTGGGAATCTGAAGAGCCACACGTGGCCCTGATTCCACAGTTCCTACTCCTCCCGGTCCAGGCTCTTAAGTTTCTGTGGCTCAACAATAAATATTCAAATCTAGTTAAATTAAACCTTTTGATAGAACATTTAATGAAAGAGTACCAAGATTTTTAATTGATGTGCAGTATGTAGGCAAGACATTTCTGGAAAATCCCAAGTTTATCAATACTGTAAGGATTAAAAAAAAAAAAAGGCACAGTCTAAGCCATTGCCTCTTGGAAAGTTTCCATTCGGTATTGTCTCAGCTGCCCACTGGCACCAGGCATGTTGAGGGAAAACCTTATGAGAAAGGTGATGTTTATTACGTTACATGAACTACTCATTAAATAAACTACTTCAATAAAACACAATCACTTAGTGGCTCTTTCATCCACATTGCTCCTACAGAATTGCCTCTGTGAGGTTTTTAAAATCTATTCTCACTTAACTAGAAGTAAAACAATAACTATCAAGAAAATAAGAAAGAAATTGACCCCTTACAGCTTTAGTACACTGCCTAATATCCTAATTTTAATCTCATTTGTCCAAAGCTTGGGAATTTTAGGTATTATGATACATCTTTTTTTGTGAGAATTGCGATTATGTGAAACTGTTTCCATGTCTTCCAATGTTCATGTGTAGGAATAAGAAGAAAATAAGATAAGAAATAAGAAAAATGAGAAAATAGAAAATCAAACTATGTGAGAAGCGCTTTACCCACATCATTTTATCTGTGAAATAATCCTGTAAGCAGGCATTACCTTTGTTAGTCAGTGAGTAAATGGACTCACAGAGGTTGTAGAACAGCAAGTGGTCACACAGCTCACAAATAGCACATAAGGGATTCAAACCCAAGTCTCTCTTTTGCCAAAAACCCAGGCCTGTTAAAGACCAGTGGATGAGGCCAGGACAGATCTAAAGGAGTTTGCACATCTCCTCGCTGCTGAGGGGACACTGTAAAACGAGAGAGAAGCAAAGTTCATTTTAGCAAATACGAAATGAAAGCCAAATTCTCCCTTGGATGTGTCTACTTAACTGCTCATGTCTGGAGGCCTTGCCCTGTAATTTTTTCAGTAAACTTTATTTTTAGATCCACGACAAAATTGCAAAGAGAGTGTAATGTGTTTCCATATATCCTGCACAGTTTCTCTGATTATTAATATCTCAGGTCGGTTTGGTTCACTGTTATAATTAGTGACTTAATTCTGATACATTGTAATAACTAAAAACCTGATTTTATTCCCATTGCCTAGTTTTTACCAAATCCCCCCCTTTTTTTGCTCCAGGATTCCATCTTGGATACCACATTGTCATGTCTCCTCAGGCTCCTTGGTTCTGGCAGACTTTCCTGGTTTTTGATAACTTTGAAGGTTTTGAGGAGTACTAGTTAGATGTTTTATAAACGCTCATGCTGGAATTTTTCTGTTGTTTATCTCATGATCAGACTGAGGTTATGGATTTCGAGAGCGCCCAGCAGCAGAGTGTGATGCTCACTGCTCATCTCCAGGGCGCTGTTGCCCAGCGTGACACAGTGCTGCTGATGCTGACCTTGATCTCTAAGCTGAGGTGATGGTCATCAAGTCGCTCCCCTACAAATTAATTTCACCCCTTTCTCCTACTGTATTCTAGGGAAAGAAATCCGTAAATACAAGCCACACCCAAAGAGAGGGAAGTTATGGACAACCTTCTTGAAAGCAGAGAATCCACATAAAGTATTCAGGATTGGTCTACAGGGAACGTTTGCCTCTCCCCCTCCCCCCCACCCTACTGGTGTATTTATTTAGTCATTTATTGTGTCCATGTGGGCTTGTAGGTATGTTTTATTTTGATTTGTTATTAAATACTTCATGATTTTGTAGTTGTGGTTCAAATTATTCCATCTTTAACAACCGAGATCTCGCTTGGTTGTCCCCTGTGTCTCATTGGCACACTCACTCAATGTGTGTGTAAGTGCGTTTTTGTGACTGGGGGTGGGGATGATCAACATTTCCTTACTTTCTGGCACTGCAAGATGTGCCCCGCTCCTCATATATTTCCTGCTTTTCCTACTATTCCTTTTAATTGAACAGTGGTTTCCTAAGTATTAGGAGGAATGTTGAGATGAGTAAGACATGTTTTCATCTCTCAAAGGAATTTAAATTCAATGAGAGAAACCATATGTATACCAATCAAGGAGATAACTTACAGTGGGGGAGTGAAAGTGTGCAATGAGTTAGGAAGTTTCTCTTTGAGTTTCAAATTACAGTTTCGGAGAAAGAACGCTTGTAGGTGCTCTTGTAGAAATGTGATTGGTGGAAGAGGGTTTTTACCCAACTGATGAGTCAGGGAAGTAAACCCGGCAGAGGCCGGCAGAGGAATTCTAATGTAGGTGTTCTGGGGGTGGAAGTGGTGCACAATGAATACTAAGAAACGTCACCACACAGCAGCGCATGTTGAATAATGATCAATAAAATCTTAGCAACTTCATTCCCCAGTAACTCAAATAACTGTACACAGTTGTGATTTGCAATACAAGAAAACCCAGAGCCGTCCTTCATCTCTCGGCCAGAACCTGTGGATGTAGGACTGGGTGGCAAAATCCACGACTCCTTTCCCAGTCCTGGCTCTCTGCTCTAGCGCAACCTAAAGACAGCCAGAGGGAGATGTCCTGAAAACCGTACAAGGCAGGTCAGGATACTCCAAAGAACAATATCACTGTAAGGTGGCTTCATAACAATAGCGTTTTATGTAGAGCTTGCTCTATAGCAGACACTTGACCTATTGGGTATTGTTTATCCCTACACCTGAGTGCTATGACACCTTAGACTTCTGCAATTTCCTCACACCACTCAGAACACTGTATCCTTTTCCTGACCATTAACATTGACAAGGCTATGACACCACGGAGCTTCTTAAGGCAGCTCAGTCCTATAACCTCTTACCCTCTTTCCTTAGGCAGTCTTACATGTACACACCATCTAATCAGAGATGAACCAGAAATTTAAATTTCTAACCCAAACTTTCACCTTATTTGCAGACTTAAATATCTAAACACCTGTCTGGTAACTTATTTTAGAGGTCTCAAACGTGCCTCAAACTCCACATATTCAAAATAAATCCTCTCCCCTATGAGACATGCTCTTTCTCCCGCGGGCTCCAGCTCGGTGCGTGCTGCTGCCCAGCTGGCCCTGTGTCTATTCCCTGCACCAGCCCTGTCCCTCGCTCCCTGATTACCTCCCTGGTGTCTTTCCTTCTTTGCACTTGACCCACTGTTACCCAGCTCAAGCTCCGCCATCCCCAGCTGGGCCCTGACTCTTAGCTTTGACACTGTGGATATTCTGTAGAAGCTGTCCTGTACTCGCACGGTCCTTGACAGCGTCCCTGACCTCGACTTACCACATGTCAGTAGCTCTCCCCACTAAGTCATAGTCAAATACGTCTCCAGACATTGCCAAATGTTCCCAAAGGAAAAGATCGCCCCAGGTAAGAACTATGGCAATCCAATAGCATCCTTTTCAATAGACCCACATTTGCTCTGCTAACCTGTCTCCACGGTGGTCAGAAAAGTATTATTTTAAATTTTGAAAGTGATCAAATCATCTCTCCGTTTAAACCCCTGATTGGCTTCCCTGTGCCCAGTAGCAAAAGCCCAATTCTGTGAAAGGTGCAGAGGCTGGGCCTTCTCCATCACTTCAGTCCACTGAGCACAACACGTTGGCTTTCTCTGCTCTAGAGAAATACTTACATCCTAATAGTCGAGGTACTCCCTCCTCACACCAAGCATTTTAACTAACACATGGTTACATTCCCAGAAATGCTCTAACATTTAACTGGTTGATTTCTAGTCATCTTTTAAACCCAACTCAAGCAGCCTTCCCTGGGGAGGCCTCCACCTGCCAGACCAGCTCAAATTCCTTTCCTATAACTGTCCTAGCATCCTGCTTCTCTGCTAGCAGCCTTTACAATTGCAACTTTGCACCCAGTTTTGACAGTGCTGTATTAATCGCATATTCCACACTGAGCTGTGTTCTCAATGAGGGCAACAACCGGGGAAGCTTTCACCCACCATTCGAAATGGACCTTGGCTGCTTTTACTCCCTACAGGCAATGTCCCTCCTTTTCGAAACAGTATCCCAATTTAGCTTTGAGGAAACCTGTGCCCCATTTTCAATACAGGCACTGCCCTGGGGAGGGGACACGTGGCCTGGGTTTAAGCTCGTCTGGTCTTTCTATTTCCCTGACCAGAGATCAGCGCATGATTGTTTGGGACAATAAGGAGTAGTGCACAGGGGGCTCGGATGGACGTGCTTTCGCAGACGTTTTCTTATGATTAGAGTATTATGGCGATGTGAACGGAACGATGCCTTAGAGCGCAGAGCTTGGACAGAAGCCAGTGCGGAGGAAGAAGAGCCGGGAACAGACACTGAGGTCGTAGTCTGCGGCCTAAGTCGAGCTACAAACCAGCGCTCTCCCCAGCACAGGATTTTTCCACCCTAGGAGCCAGCAGGTGCCTCACGTGTGGAAGCCCATGTGAATTACATTTCTTGTCCTTAAAAACCAAGCTTTCCGACACACCGCTGGTTCTCTGCTTTCTTTTTTTTTTGTAGAGACAGAGTCTCACTTTATCGCCCTGGGTAGAGTGCCGTGGCGTCACACTGCTCACAGCAACCTCCAGCTCCTGGGCTTAAGCGATTCTCCTGCCTCAGCCTCCCGAGTAGCTGGGACTACAGGCGCCCGCCACAGCACCCGGCTATTTTTTTTGGTTTTGCAGTTCGGCCGAGGCCGGGCTTGAACCCGCCACCTTCGGTATACGGGGCCGGCGCCCTACTCGCTGAGCCACAGGAGCCTCCCTGGAAGGATTTTTTGATCTACCCTGGAAAGTGGTTTGTGGGCTCAGCACCTGTAGCTTAGTGGTTAGGTCATTGGCCACATACCCCAAGGCTGGCAGGTTTGAACCTGGCCCAGGCCTGCTAAATAACAGTGACAACTATAACAAAAAAATAGCCAGGGACTATGGTGGGCACCTGTAGTCCCAGCTACTTGGGAGGCTGAGGCAAGAGAATCGCTTAAGCTCAAGAGTCTGAAGTTGCTGTGAACCGTGATGCCACTATACTTTACTGAAGGTCACCTAGTGAGACTGTCTCAAAAAAAAAAAAAAAGTGGTTTGTAAGAGGCAAGATGCTAAATAACACCTAAGATGTTCACTTTGTCCAGCTCTCACATGGCTTCAGCCTAGCTCACAGCAAGCTCAGACTCCTAGGTTCAAATGATCCTCCTGCCTCAGCCTCACTAGTAGCTGGGACTATTGACACCTGCCACAGTGCTGGGTTAATTTTTCTATTTTTAGTAGAGACAGGAACATGCTCTTGCTCAGACTGGTCTTGAACTCCTGAGATCCAGGAATCCTCCCACCTCACCCTCCCAGAGTGAGGATTATAGGAGAGAGCCCGTCCCTCACCCCACCCCCGACTCCTCTGGAGTTATTAATGGTCTTGAGTTGTTGGCGCCAATCCTCACTTTTATTTATTTATCATGTTTGTAACTTATTTTTTTGCTGTACGGACTTGGCTCTGTTTGGTTAGATGCAGAGTCCTGTTTATCTTGCCTTGAATAAGGCAATCTCTGTCTCTTCTAACTCAAGTGAAAAGTCTGTGTTTATTGGCCATTCTACCCAAATTCTATGCCAGTTCCTTAACAAGTTGTGCAAATGGGGATTCTCAGACCAGCATTTGACATAGGAAGTGATGAGATTCAAACAATTCCACCACAGGTTATTGTTATCATAATTTTTGCCTTGTGGTGGTAAGAATCATATCAAACCATGTGCAACTTTTATTGACCTTTCCTCATTTCCAGGCCATGGGTGATTAGGCACTGTTCTGCTTCATGGGTAAGTGCGGTGGGGACGATTTGCCTGAGGGCTGTTCAGGCTGCGCTCTGACAACCAGTAATTTCTTACTTATTAAAAAAATAACTTTTGTCCTGTCTTTGGATGAGCTGGTTGCATATCCCCTTGCATTTAAAAAAAGGAAGAGAGATGGGGTGTGGTAGCTCATGCCTGTAACCCCAGTACTCTGGGAGGCCGAGGCAGGTGAATTGTCTGAGCTGAGGAGTTCAAGACCAGCCTAAGCAAGAATAAGACCCCATGTCTACTAAAAATAGAAAAACTAGCTGCTTGGGAGACTGAGGCAAGAGGATTGCTCAAGCCCAAGAGTGTGAGGTTGCTGTGAGCTATGATCCTACGGCACTCTATCCAGGGCAATAGAGTGAGATTCTGTCTCAAAAAGAAAAGAACGAAAGAAAAAAGAAAAAAAAAGTGGGAGAGGGGAGAGAGAAAGAAAGCAGATATTCTTTTTTACTCTGATGATATGGCTTTGTTTTCTTGGATATGGAATGGTCTGTATATACAAAAGAACCTAGAAGATAATTATGGACAGAAAGAAGGGCTACAGATCAAAACCTCTGATGCTGAAGTCATTACCTTGGTAGGTATTCATTTCCATGCTATTCTCAAGTTCATAAAGAGACAACCATTCTGTTCAAAATTTGATTCTCCAAGTTTGCTTATACAGAAACTCTTTGTGGTTACTAACCGTTCCTTTTCTGTTGTAAAGTGGGACTTGATGGAGTAAGTGGGTCATGGGCTCTGTTACTTCACCTTGGTGAGATGTGTTAAAATAATACAAAAACGAATTGAAAGTTGAGAGCCTTGGATCTTACTCAGCTACCAAAAAAGAATGGCAGCTGGACCTCAGGCACTTGCCAAAGATTACAATTCTAAGCTCACTGTCACTAAGTATTTATTAAAATATCACCAAACAGAAAGTTGGAGTTGTTTAAAACCCATGTAGTCCATCTGAACTCCCAGATATGACAAAATGAGATCCTAGGTTAAGTCAGATTAGCAGACAACTAGGTGTTTCAGCTGGTCTATACCTCTCCTGCCCCTGCACCCACCAGAGATCTGGTTGAAGTACTTCTACTATATATTGTGCTTTAGCATGATTCCATTATTTTTATGGAAAACCAGAACTCTTCTACTTGATGTTTGGGCTTATTATTCAAATTATTTATGCGATGACATATCACATAGCCCATCCATGGTGGGAACATCATGGTTTACATCTTTCACTTTATTGCTGAATTCACTGTGTTGCATACTTGATTTCTTTTACTTTTTCTTTTTTCTTTTTTTTTTTTTTTTTGATTTGCGGTTTTTGGCCGGGGCTGAGTTTGAACCCGCCACATCTGGCATATGGGGCTGGCACCCTACTCGTTTGAGCTACAGGCGCCGCCCGATTTCTTTTCTTTTTTTCTTTTTTGGTTTTTGAGACAGAGCCTCAAGCTGTCGCCCTGGGTAGAGTGCTACAGCATCACAAGTCACAGCAACCTCCGACTCCTGGGTTCAAGCGATTCTCTTGCCTCCACCTCCCAAGTAGCTGGGACAATAGGTGCCTGCTATAATGCCTGACTATTTTTTTTTTTTTTTTGGTTGCAGCCATCATTGTTGTTTGGGCCTGGGCTGGATTTGAACCCGCCAGCTCAGGTGTATGTGACTGGAGGCACAGGTGCCGAGCCGCATACTTGATTTCTATATTCTCTTTTTTTCTTTTTCGAGATAGAGTCTCACTATGTCACCCTCAGTAGAGCGTTGAGGCAGCACAGCTCACAGCATCCTCAAACTCTTGGGCTTAAGCAATTCTCTTGCCTTGGCTTCCCAAGTAGCTGGGACCACAGGGGCCCACCACAATGCCTGGCTATTTTTTTGTTGTAGTTGTCACTGTTGTTTAGCTGGCCTGGTCTGGGTTTGAACCCACTACCCTCGGTGCATGTGGCCAGCGCCATAACCACTGTGCTACAGGTGCTGAGTCAATTTCTATATTCTTTTTTACCTCCATTCAGTTGATTTTCTCTTTGTAATATATTACATATCCTGGGAATCTGTCTGAAATCTAGGGTTGACCTATATCAAGTCCTATGGGACTTGGCACTTAGTAGGCATATAGTAAACATTTATTGAGTTAAAAGTGGAGTCTAGGTAAATGAAAGAAGAACATTCATTTCTCTCTCATGTGCGTTCCCATAACACTTATGGGTAAAGTTTATGCTCCTTATTCCACGCACGCTCTTTAGTCGTGAAGTTGCCTTTGCACTATGTCCGAGGGTATGGCTTCTTTATAAGCCTCCTTCATCCTCTCTTTGAGGACAGAGAGCTTAGCACCCACTTTCTTTTTTTTTTGCAGTTTTTGTCTGGGGCTGGGTTTGAACCCGCCACCTCCAGCATATAGGGCCGGTGCCCTACTCCTTTGAGCCACAGACGCCGCCCAGCACCCACTTTTCGTGTACTTTGAATAGGGCTTTGCACACAGTGAGTGCTCAATATATGCAAATTAAATGAATGATCCATGGATGTGTGACCCACCTTTTTGGGATTGATAGCTGTTATAATCAAAAGCCAAGAGCATTTTGTGTTCCCATTTATACCACATATTTTATTAAAGCCTGCATGGACATGGAGGACTTCAGTTTTTTCTCCTAGCACCTGTCATGGACATCTCTTTTCTTTGCCTATACAGTACTTCTTCTGCTGCTAATGTCACCATGATTTTTTTTTTGTTTTTTGGAAATGAATGCTTCTTCCTCTCAATGCATGTAGCCCATGACCTATCCTTCATCCCCCTGGCCACAATGATTGGTCCGAGGATGAAATCATTACCAAAGCTGTGATCTGATAACTCAATTCCTCTAACATTCTTGGCAGTTCTTTTTCTTGCTGGATTTACCTAACTAATAGGCTATAAACCTATAGCTGCCAAAGCTACCCTATTGGAAAACCTAATTAAATGAACAAACATTAAGCATATGAGGGCCTAGAGATAAATACAAAATGAGTTTTGATGACAATGGACGCTAGATCCACCTGTGCCTGAATATCAGTTTGAATTTTCTGTGAGTTCAATTAAAAGAATTTGAACCAATGCAGCCTTCTTTTCTCATTATGTGATCTCTCCCTGGGCCAGCTGAAGTTTCAAGAGTCGTCATCAGAGGCTTTGTGCTTACAGAGCTACATCAGCACTGGGAACTAAAATAGTTGTGTGAACTTATCATGAGTCTACCATGGTTCAATTAAAAATAATTTAAGTTACAGGAAAGGTTCAGAATACAAGGCTGAGTGAGAGAAGTTGTGGATGTTTAAATGCGGTGAGCAGGGTGTTATGAGCTCTTCAAGGTTGCAAGGGGCCAGTGCTATAGATGGTATGGGTCTTATTTTGATGGAATTGTGCTTTGGTATGATGTCGTTGGCTTTTTTAAAGGCAAAGTTGGGTGAAAAGAAGAGACTTCCAGGGATATGGAAACTAACTACAGGGAATAAGAGAGGAATAGCTAAGAATAATCTTACTTCCTTTACTCATCTCCCCTTCTGTTACCCGCCAAATAACCCATTACGATTTTTCCAAAACAAGTTAACATCCTATGTTCTCAGAAAAAATGACAGAAATAACCCTGGGCCATTGTGGGATTTCTATTTTAGAGGAAGGTGAGGCTGAGAAAAGTAATTCTCCCCTAGCAATAGATCAAAGAGATCTGCTAAGCTTGGATGGATACCCAGGACTATTCAGGCCATAAAGCTAGCACTTCTTTCTTCTTTAGGTCAGTTCTTTCTTAGCTCTCCACCCACCAGGTTTTGTCCAAAGATCTTTGCTAGTTCTTGCAGTGAGGTTTATGTTGAACGGGTTCCAGCAGTGAGATCACCCTCATGGAAGGTTTCCATATATGACATGCCTCTGCTGCTACACCCAAGAGCTTTCCCAAGGCCCTTTCACTGATGCTGTTCAAGAATAAGGTCTTGGCTAGATTCCCACATTGAAGGGGCAATGGAGTTTTGGTTTCTGAAAATAGGAGGTGTTGTCCTCTTTGCTCAATTATAAAAGCAGTACATGTTCTCTCCAGTACATATGAAAAATTCAAAAAAGGGTAAAGGAGGAAAAAGAAAGAACAGTCATCCTGTAATTCCATTGCCTACAGATAACTAATACTGATATTTTAATGTACTTCTCGTAGTTTTTCTGGGTATACATATCCACGTGTATTTTAGGAAGGCACTATTGCAGCGTGGTTCAGAGGTGGGTTTGAAAGTGGGACACCTTTCGTTTGGCTGCCTATGGCCTTTATGCCCTTGGGGAACTTAAGTCCTTTTTCTTTCAGATAGAGTCTCAAGCTGTCTCTTTACCTTCGGTAGAGTGCCATGGCGTCATAGCTCACAGCAACCTCTAATTCTTGGGCTCAAGCAATCCTCTTGCCTCAGTTTCTCTATTTTTAGTAGAGAGAGGGTCTCACTTTTTTCTCAGGCTGGTCTCAAACTCATGAGCTGAAGCAATCCACCCATCTTGGTCTCCTAGAGTGCTAGGATTACAGACATGAGCCACCGTGCCTGGCCTACTCTTTAAGTCTTATTTTTTTATTTTTATTTTTTTGAGATAGTCTTACTTTGTCACCCTCATCATAGCTCACAGCAACCTCAAACTCTTGGGATCAAGCAATCTTTTGCCTCAGCCTCCCAAGTAGCTGGGACTATAGGTGCCCACCACAATGCTGGGCTATTTTTAGAGACAGGGTCTTGCTCTTGCTCTTGCTCAGGCTGGTCTCGAACCTGTGAGTTCAGGGAAATCCACCCACCTTAACCTCCCAGAGTGCTAAAATTACAGGCATGAGCCACTGCACCCAGTCTGGTTTTTTTCTTTTTTTGAGACAGAGTCTTACTATGTTGCCCTTACTATGTGTGCCTAGGCGTCACAGCTTACAGCAACCTCAAACTCTTGGGCTGAAGTGATTCTCTTGCCTCAGCCTCCCAAGTAGCTGGGACTACAGGCACCCACCACAATGCCCGGCTATTTTGTTGTTGTAGTTGTCATTATTGTTTGGCAGGCCTGGGCCAGGCTCGAACTCACCACCTCCGGTATATGTGGCTGGTGCCCTAGCTGCTGAGCTATAGGTGCTGAGCCCTTTTTCTTTTCTTTTTTTTTTTTGAGACAGAGTCTTACTTTGTTGCCCTTGGTAGAGTGCTGGCACCATAGCTCAGAGCAACCTCAAACTCTTGGGCTCAAGAAATTCTTTTGCTTTAGCCTCCCGAGTAGCTGGGACTACAGGTGCCTGCCACAATATCCAGCTATTTTTAGAGATGAGGTCTTGCTCTGGCTCAGGCTGGTGTTGAACTCGTGAGCTCAGGCAATCCACCAACCTTGGCCTCCCAGAGTGCAGGATTTTGTTGTTGTTGCAGTTTTGGCCAGGCCTGGGTTCGAACCTGCCACTCTTGGTATATGGGAACGGCACCCTACTTCCTGAGCCACAGGCACCGCCCCAGAGTGGTAGAATTTTTAAGTCTTACTTCTTCTTCTTTTTTTTTTTTTTGCAGTTCAGCCGGGGCTTGAACCTGCTACCCTCAGCTTATGGGGCTAGCACCCTAGTCCCTGAGCCACAGGTGCTGCCCCAAGTCTTACTTCTTTAATAACAAAGTTTCCTAATTCTTAATCTAGTCCTCATCTAGTACCACATTATTTTAACTTAAAGGTTTACAATGAGAGTTATCTGGCAATAAAATTTCCCCCAATATTCTTCTTCTTCTTTCAAGTTTTTTCCCCCTCTCTGGGACAGGGTCTTTCTGTTGCCCACGCTTGTGCAGTGGCATCATCATAGTTCACTGCAACCTCTGACTCCTGGGCTCAAGTGATCCTTCTGCCTCAGCCTCTGGAGTAGCTGGGACTACAGGCACAAACCACCATGCCAGGCTTTTTCTTTATTTTTTTTTATAGAGATGAGTGTCTTGCTGTGTTGCTCAGGCTGATTTTGAATTTCTGGCCACAAGTGATCCTCCCACCTCAGCATCTCAAAGTGTTGGGATTACAGGTATGAGCTCCCATGCTAGACCTTCTTTCAAGTTTTTAATGGTTATTTCAAATATTCCAGATAGATTGTAGCTGTGCTGTACAGACAATACAGAAGGTTATGTGACCGTGATGGGGTCAATGTGCTCTAGAAGGGCTTGTCAGGGAAAGCCTCTGTTATCTGCTAGATCCTGTGGGCTCAGACTGGAATTTAGTGGAGAAAACCTCTTCTGAGCCAGATGATACCACCAGCCTGCCTTTCTTTATATTGTTGCCTTCTTTGATTTCTATGACAAGAGGTAGTGTGAACTATCTATTGGTCTCTTCCTACCTCCCTTTCAGCCTTCTTTGCAGGCACATTTTCTCTGACCACCTGTTAAATGAGCTGTTGGTCAGGACTATCCCTCCTGGCAGCTTGGAGAGCTCAGCTGCCACACAAGCCCCAGATGTGACGCTGAGTCAGGAGTTCAGACAGCTTCCCACGGGGTGGGGGTAGAGCTTCTCCAGGCTGGGACCCAGGCCCAGCTTGCTTCCTAACACATGACTGGATGCCAACCACACTATTTTAAGAAAGAGCTAAGCCTAAGGAGGTGCTATAATGACTGAAAGTACTTAACGCAGTGCCTAATGCAAACATGGTCCCTATCCTATTAAAGTTTACAGGATAGTTGAGACATATGACTCACACAAAAAGATAGTAAGAAAACACTGCAAAACAGCAAAAACCACACACCAAATTGTGGGAAACAGGCTACAATTGCCATTGGAGTGTAAGAAGGAAGTCCTCAGAGTGAATTTGTCAGTGAGAGAAGATGCTAAGGAAAGTTTAAGTTGGCTCGGCACTCGTAGCTCAGTGGTTAGGGTGCTGGCCACATACACCAGGGCTGGTGGGTTCGAACCTGGCCTGGGCCTGCTAAACAACAATGACAATTGCAATAAAAAAAATAGCCGGGTGTTGTGGTGGGTACCTATAGTCCCAGCTACTTGGGAGGCTGAAGCAAGAGAATCGCTTCAGCCCAAGAGTTTGAGGTTGCTGTGAGCTGTGACACCAGGGCATTCTACCCAGGGTGACACAGTGAGACTCGGTGTCAAAAAAAAGAAGGAAAGAAAGAAAGTTTGAGTTGAAACAAGCCCCAAGGGAAATAGGTCTGATCACCAGAGAAGGAAATAGGAGTCCATGGCTGTGCAATGTCACAGAGCCAGATTCTATATCTAACAAGGTCAGGGAATGATGAATTCATCTGAAACATGTCGAGGTCGCAGAATTCACTGGACTTTCACTCATTAAAGCTTTTTTATTCTCAGCAGTCTTTATTCCTCTCTACTTCAATATAAACATTTTCTCCTTCCATTTGGGTAACTGAAACTCAGAGATGAATAGTCAAAGGGGGATAGACACTTACAATGTCAGATTCTGGTGCCAAAATGAAAGTTGAAACCCTTGCCTCTCAAGCAAGAAATATTCATCATGACTCTGGCCCCACTAGGGAATACTTCTCCCATGCTGTCTTTCAAGGTACCTGGTATTCCAGAGAGCATTATAAGAACTTAAGGGTTTCTTTTTCCCTGTCAGTACCATCTAACTAGGAATATGTGAATGTGATCACCTGAAAAAACCCTAGCCGTGCCCTGCTACCTGCCGAGCCCTCTGCAGTGCAGTTCCTCTATGTTCTCTCTGTATCTGGCCTGTGGCGCTTTGGAGGATCTGTGCCTCTGAGGCCAACTGGATGCATCCAGACATTGCCTCTGTCTCCACCCTCAGCCCAGATCACTAAGCATGGTACTTGTATGGCTTGAGAGAATGGCTAAGTCTCATGGCTTTTGAGATTCAGGAATCCAAGAGTCGGTCTTGTTAGCTGAGTCGTCATTACCTTTCAATATGAGCTTCTTTCCTCAGGTTTTGTGGTCTGAGTACCTGTCATTCACAATAATCCTTTCTTCCTTTCCCTAGGACTCTGGCTCCTCCTCTTTCCCCAAGTCTACCCAGTCTCCCTGCTTCCTTGTGAGCCAGCTTGATACCATTTCTTTCCCAGGAGGTGGGGTGAAGACAGAGACACTGAACCGATCCTGTGCAGAGCACTTCTGTGGGGGTTGGACCAGGGCAGGTGCAGAGAGGTTGTCAGAGATATCCTCTAGCCAATAAGAAACCCTGTGCATAGGGCCAAGGGCAAGAAAATATGGCAGCTTGATGATCAATATGGTTGCAATGTATGATCCATAGTTTACTTCAGTTCAACACACATTTAGTGATTGTCTATGATGTGCAGAGATGGAAAAGAGAACTCACAATTCTAAGGTATAAATGACCAGTGCAGTGGTTTTCAACCTTTGTGCCACTTGAGAATTCTAGCAACTTGAAAGACGAAGACAAAAAACAAAACAAAACAAAGTCTTGGGCCCCTCTCCAGAGATTCAAATTTAAATGGTGTGGGGTGGGGTACTGTATTTTTTTTTTTTTTTTTGAGTTTTTTGCTGGGGCCAGGTTTGAACCTACCACTTCTGGTATATGGGGCCAGTGCCCTACTCCTTGAACCATGGGCACCGCCCAGACATCAGTATTTTTTAAAAAGCTCCCTAGATATTTGAATGTGTAAGCCAGCAGTAAGAACTTTAAAGTTGCCATAGGGGGAAAGTTTTAATTAAAGACTAAATTTAGGGGCTGGGCACAGTGGCTCACAAGTGCAAGACCAGCCTGAGCAAGAGCGAGACCCCATCTCTAAAAAATAGTGGTAGGTGGTAGTATTAGTCCCAGCTACTCTGGAGGCTGAGGCAAGTGAATTGCTTGACCCCAGGAGTTTGAGGTTGTTGTGAGCTATGACACCACAGCACTCTACTCAGGGTGACAAAGTGAAACTCTGTCTCAAAAAATAAATAAATTAATTTTATAAAGCCATAAAGGCTAAATTTAGGTTTTAGGCAACAGAAAGCTATTGCAGGCTAAGGCGCCAGCCACGTACACCTGAGCTGGCGGGTTCGAATACAGCCTGGGCCCGCCAAACAACAATGACGGCTGCGACCAAAAAATGGTCAGGCATTGTGGCGGGCGCCTGTAATCCCAGCTACTTGGGAGGCAGAGGCAGAAGACTCACTTGAGCCCAGGAATTGGAGGTTGCTGTGAGCTGTGATGCCATAGCACTCTATCCAGGGTGACAGCTTGAGGCTCTGTCTCAAAAAAAAAAAAAAGAAAGCTATTGCAGGGGGGTTTTTTTGAGAAAGAGAGGAAACATGAGGATGGCTGTAATGTGGGAAGCTTCTTCTGATCAAAGTGCAGAACAGCCTGGAATGAAGACACACTAAAAACAAAGAGACTTGCTAAAAAGCAGATTGTAATAGTCCAAGTAAGAGGTAATAAAGCTGTAAACTAAGTGGTAGCCTGGAAAACGGAAAAAAAAAGGGATGGATTTCTTGGAAAGTATAGAACTGGGTA
>CAUYON010017268.1:0-23593 GCA_963573935.1 Arctocebus calabarensis
AGACTGAGGTGACCAGGCTGAGCAAAAGTGAAACCCCATCTCTACAAAAAATAGAAAAGTTAGCCAGCCTGCGGTGGCACACCTGTGCTGTTCAGGTGGCTAAGGCAGAAAGATTGCTTGAGCCCAGGTGTCTGAGGTTGCAGTGAGCTATGATGATACCACTGCACTCCAACCAGGGTGACAGTGGGAAAGTCTGTCTCAAAAAAAAAAAACAAAACAAAAAAAAAAAAAAACTGGCTCAGAAGGAAAGCATCATCTGTGAATCCACATATGCAGAGCCTGGGAGGCTCAAGTCCATTGTTTGGGTTGTGTTTATAGTAAATGTGATGAGAAATCACAGAGGTTTTGAGCAGGAGAATGATATGATCTGATTTGTGGTTTAGAAAGATGACTTTGGCCTCTGGTTAAATAATAGAATCCAGCAGGGATAGAAGCAGGAAAGCAAGTTAGAAGGAAAGTAAGTCAGTAGTCAAGATGAGAGAGGATGGGAGCTCTTAGGTCTGGGATATATTTTTTTCACTCGAGACACAAAGACATAATGATGATTTGGATGTAAGGAAAAGAGAAGATTCAAGATCACCCCTAGGTTTTTAGCATAAGCAATGGGTAAATAATAGAGCCATTTACTGAGTTTGGAACATTTTGTTAAGCAGGTAATAAATCCAGGGTTCGGTTTTGGACATAGTAAGTTTGAGACGGTCTAAGACACCCAGGTGGAGGTGCCAAGAAGCAGTTGTAAAGCAAGTCTGGAGCTCACTAAGAGGTGCTGTTAACTGAGACCCAAAAGGAATTCACCCCCTAGTCAAGGCGGAATTCTAATCTCTGTTTCAATGGTAAGGGGGGGGGAGGTGGATTAGATGAGATGTTAAGGGATCACCTGATTTGTGCAGTTCATGATCATATCCTCCAATAGTGACTGCTGAACAATTAAATTTTGACATTTAAGAAGGGCCCTGGGGGTGGCGCCTGTGGCTCAGCGAGTAGGGCACCGGCCCCATATACCAAGGGTGGCGGGTTCAAACCTGGCCCCTGCCAAACTGCATCAAAAAAATAGCCGGGCGTTGTGGTGGGTGCCTGTAGTCCCAGCTACTCGGGAGGCTGAGGCAAGAGAATCACCTAAGCCCAAGAGCTGGAGGTTGCTGTGAGCTGTGACCCCACAGCACTCTACTGAGGGCGATAGAGTGAGACTGTCTCTACAAAAAAAAAAAAGAAGAAGAAGAGGGGCCCTGACTAGTGAACCCTTAAATATTGCTCCTAACCTAGGCAGAAACTCTGCCAACAGGGGCAGCTGAGAGCACAGAAATGTATGTTCCCTAATGCCTGCACATGGGCTTCACCTATATTAACCTCTTTCAGAGGATATGGTGAGTCATATTAAGAGATGCGGAGCGTGGATTCTAGATGAGGAAAGGCCACCTTGAAAAAGCACAGTATTCAAATGCTGCTGGATGGAAGCCCAGAATTTATGCCACAGGGTCACATCACCTGATACCAGATGATCTAGATTATTCACAGGACATTGAGATCCAAGAGTTGCATCAGATTCAGAAGATTGAGGATATAGGCCTGGGGATACTTAGCGTATGTAACAGGATAAACAAACGAATGAAGCACAGCAGGGTATTTCAATAATCAATAAAGGCTTTGCACACAATGTTTTTCCAAGAGATGTTTTGCCGGAAATTCCAAGTAAGCCAGGACTCCTTCAACATTATGACCAGGTAATGTTTTACAGAATGTTAAACAGTTGTTGACTTCAGAGCCTGTGCTAATTTATTATAACTGTTATCAGGGGTGCTTCTCTGTACATTGCTGAGACTGTTCAGCCCCTGATGTCACGTGCTTAGGATACAGATTGTGCCTAAGAAGAATTTTTCTCATTGTATGGAAGGACAAAGTACTTGACCAGGAAATTCTGACTAGTACTGCCAGAATTATTCTTTCTGATCAAACTTTGACAGTTTAAACTCACCACAGGGCCAGGCGCAGTGGCTCATGCCTACAATTTTAGCACTCTGGAAGGCCAGGCAGATGGATTACCTGAGCTCAGAGGTTCGAGACCAGCCTGAGCAAGAGGGAGACTCTGTTTCTAAAAATAGCCAGGCATTGTGGCGGGCGCCTGTGGTCCCAGCTACTTAGGAGGCTGAGACAAGAAAATCACTTGAGCCCGAGAGTCTGAGGTTGCTGTGAGCTGTGATGCCATGGCACTCTACCAAGGGCGACAATATAAGACTCTGTCTCAAAAAAACAAAAAACCTCACCACAGGCTTAGGGTGGGGCATGACTCTATTCTAAAGAGTAAATGTAGTCTCTTAATTATGTTCTTTCTCACCTCTCTGCCACAATTATGACACTTGTAACTCAACATCACTCTCCATCTGGGTATCAGCTGCTGGCATCACCAAATCCTCCAGCATTATGGGCACACCATTTTCATAATATTGAATAAAATGGCTCTGCACACCTCTCATCTCTCCTCTTCCCCAGGGGCTCTCAGAGATTCCATTCCTCCAAGTCATTTTTGTTTCTGATGTCCTGCTTCTGCTGATTTCTGGGTCCTTTCTTGGGGTCTCACCCTCTGTATGTTTTCCCCTTTTCTGCACAACATTACCCCATATTGGATATTTCTGATCCTTTCACTCTCCAAAATACTATTGAAAAAGCAAAATCAAAACACTTAGAGACAAACGGAATGTGTTCTCTTGCAGCACAGGAGAGCAAAGAATTTAAAATGGAGCAGTTCAGTATATTCCAAAGTCCCTTTCACCATTTCTCTCCAGTTATTGTTATTCCTCACTTGTTTTTTTTCCTTTCCCTAATTTTCCTTAGAACTCAAATGTTCTCCCACTCTATTATGTGCAGCTTCAGCCTCCTGAGTAGCTGGGAATACAGGCACCCACCACCACAATGCCCAGCTAGTTTTAGTAAATATGGGGTCTTGCTCTTGCTCAGGCTGGTCTCAAAGTTCTGAGCTCAAGCAAGCCACTCACCTTGAACTCCTAGAGTGCTAGCTACCATGCCGGCCTAGATGTATCTTTTTACAAATTCTAGGATTTGCTTTAAAATCATCAGGATGGAGGAGGAGGAAAGTGGGGGTGTAGGTGAAATAAGCTGGGTCATCAGTTAATAATTGCTGAGGCTGGAGGATGAGGACATAGAGCTCGTAATGAATATATTGAACATATATACTTTATAAAGGATAGAATAGTGAATATTTAAAAAACTTCTTCAAATCAGCAGCAGGTGCTCTCCCAATGACATAGCTTGGCTGTCTCACCTCCATCAACTCCCAGGTTCGTGTCTCTTGTGCCCTGTGGTTGCAGTAGAAGAGCACTCTGGATCCCAGTCCTTCTTAATTAATGCCACAAATCATTTCTTCTCTCTCCTGTATCAATATTTACCTCTTTTCTGGAGTATTATGCTCAGTATTTCAACAGGAAATTCAATTCTCTTCCATATAAAAAAATCAAACAGGCTTAGCGCCTGTGGCTCAATGGGCTAAGGTGCCAGCCACGTACACCTGAGCTGGTGGATTTGAATCCAGCCTGGGCCCGCCAAACAACAATGATGTCTGCAACCAAAAAATGGCTGGGCGTTGTGGCGGGTGCCTGTAGTCCCAGCTACTTGGGAGGCAGAGGCAGGAGACTCGCTTGAGCCCCAGGAATTGGAGGTTGCTGTGAGCTGTGATGCCACAGCACTCTATCCAGGGTGACAGCTTGAGGCTCTGTCTCAAAAAAAAAAAAAAAAAAAATCAAACAAATACCCCAGCTCAGACACTTTCTCCAGCAATTGTTGGATTTTACTCTTCTCTAGAATAGCCAAACTTATCAAAAGAGTTGCCTATTTTTAACTCTACATTTCTTTGTTTCTGCCTCCATCCACTCCAGTCTGGCTTCTGTCCTCAGTTTTTAACCTTAATAGTTGATGCCACAAAGTTCAATGTGTATATTTCAGTTGTAAAAAGACAGCCCCAGCCCAAGGACTCCTTCTCTGAGAGACCTTTATATCCAGAACTTACTAACTTCTCTATTTGAGTATTCTGTGTTTGCCCCAAACTTAGTACTGTATGTCCAAAACAGAATTCATTATCGTCCTCCAAAACTGTGGCTCTCCAATTTTGGTGAATCACCAATTGTTCAAAGAAGAAACACCTGATCAACATATTGATTTTTTTTTGACAGCTTTATTGAGATATAACTGGCATAGTACACATATTTACTAATCTGCTTTTTAGTCAATAGATTAGTTTGCAGGTTTAAGGATTTTATATAAATGAGATCATAAACCATTTAATCTTTCTTATCTGGTTCCTTCCACTAAGTATAATTATTTTGAGCTTCATTAATGTTGGTGTATGAATCAATAGTTCCCTCCTTTTGATTGGTGAACAGCATGCCACTGTATGGACATACCACAATTTTTTTGTTCACTCACCTGTTTAATGGCCAATTTGGGTTGTTTCTAGTTTTTGGCTATTACTAATAAAACTGCATTTTGTGTATAAGGCTTTTTGTATACATACGCTTTCATTTCTCTTGTTTAAGTTTCTAGGAGGGGAATGTCTGAGTCATACTGTAGGTGTGATTTTATGCTAATTTTTAAAGAATATTCTGGGCATTACTTTCAACCTCTGTGGCAGTTGTAGTTGGCTGCTTTCTCAACAACCATCTTGTATTCCATTACTTTTCACAGCTGAAAAGATGACATTTGCTTTTCCAGAACTCTTTGCATATGTGCCAAGACATGTAGCTCCATCTGGCTATGAAGACCCGAAGAGAGGTTGGCCGGGGGTGAGAGGAGAAGAAGGTTCTGGAAAGCAACAAGGGGGTCTAACAGAAGGATTCCCTGGTGCTCTTCTGATGTTGCCCCACCTTGTAGAGGATGGTGTCCAGGAACCACGGGGACATTCCTGTACAGAGCTTGGGGCCCCTTCCACATCCTTCTCCAAGTGCCCAGGACACCAAATTCCATGGGCTTATGGCCCAGAGCCCCTCAGAACCTGCAGAGGGCCTCTTCCTGTCTATACCTCAAGGTGGTCCATGTTGCTGCCATGCTCATCCCTAGATGCTAGGGGTGGCTGATTGTAGGGGGGGATGTGCTGGAGTGTCCACACACGTACATGGAAGGTCCTGGATGTGGCATCATGTAGTAAGACTTGGGAGAGCCTCACGTGTACTCTTTTCTGGAGAAGGTTAGTAGGACAATAGGGTCTGCCTGTGACATGGGAACGTGCACCAGACATGCTGAGTCTACAAAGGGTACAGTACCACCATGCTGAGTGTGGTCTTTGATGGCACTTTCAAGTCCCCAAACCTTCCCTTCAAGCCTCCTTGCCTCTGGTTTATGTCATTTTTAGTTGAGTGCTCTAGTCCTAGTGATGTAAATCATCCCGATTCCTTCCTTCTCACTTCTTTTGGCCATTTGCTAAGTTCTTTTACTCCTATTTCTTTAATAGTTCTCATATCTGTCCACTTCTCTCAATCCCTCTCCCTCTGTCCAGGGGCAGCCCACTGTTATCTTCCCCCGGATGACGCAGATTCTGACTCATAGTGCAGACCTGGAGGCACTGGGTTCAAATCTCAGCTTGCTCCAGGTGAACTTAGTGACTTCTTAGCTCCTAGATTAAAAGTACTTTTCTGCTGATGTTGTTGTGAAGGCTAAATGCAATAAAATATGTGGAGCATTTAGCGCATTTGGTTCCTGGTTTTAAAAAAGTTCCATTTTCTTTTCTTTTTTCTAGCACCTATGTAATCACTTGCATAGCTTCTTTTTTGTTAGGAAACCTTTCCCAGACATCTATCTCCCACTGGTTAAATCCTACTTGCTTTTAAATTTCAGTTGAGGTACCAGCCCCTTGAGGAAGTGTTCCTTGACTGACCCATGGTTTACTCCTGCTGCCGGGTATCAGGGCCTTCTCTATGCTGAAGCGTGGTGTCACCGCGCTTACACCACCTTACAGCTCTTCTTCTTTTACTTACTGTTTTGCTTCTGAATCCTGCACTAATTGGTACTGAACTCTTTAGAGACCAGGATGCTGTCTTCAGCCTTGAAAAAAAGTTTATTGGGGTGATGTACCAGGAGAAGATAACTATTAATCAAAAGTAGGAGTTTGGCGTTCTGTAGGGTTCCAACAACATGACTCTCTAGAAAAGGCGAAAGTATGGTGAAAGAAAAACAATCAGTGGTTGCCAGTGGTTTGAGGGGAGGGGGGAATGAATAGGTGGAGCACTAGGATTTTGAAGGTAGAGCCTATGCACTAGGGATTTTTAGGGCAATGAAACTGCTCTGCGTGATACTAGAATGGTGGGTACATGTCATGTATTTGTCCCATAGGACATATAACGATGAAGCCAGAGTAAACTGGCTTTGAGTGATAATGATGTGTCCATGTAGTTACATCTATTGTAGCAGTTTACTACTCTGATGATACTGACATAGTGGGGGAGGTTGTGCATATGGGAGGCGGGGGAACAGGGCTGTATGCAAAATCTCTGTACTTTCCATTCAGTTTTGCTGTAAACCTAAAACTACTCTATATATGTACCCATAATTTATATGTACACTTAAAGTATACATCTAGGCTTGTGTAAGGACACTTTATGATATTTGCACAAAATTGACAGACAAAATTGCCTAATAACATTTTTCGGGGCATATCCCTGTTAAATGACACATGACTGTACACACACACACAGAGAAGATGCCAAAAAAATGTATACACATTCAAAAAATTGTATCACTCAAGTCACACTTGACTGCTGCAATTGCCAAGGCGGGAGGATTGCCTGAGACAAGACAGACAAGATACAATATGCAAGATAATAAACATTTATCAGTATGTTTTTATACGTAAGTGCCTATGCACAACCCACCGAAATGAGACACAATTTGACACTCATTCTCCTGTTATGTGATAGGGGTGGAGGACGTGGCTATGACAAAATCATCCCTGCCTTTGTGGTGGCAGACATTAAACAAATAACTATACAGTAATTATAATAATAATTGTCATACACTTGCCCTTTCAGAAGTGCACAGGTTCTTCTGTGAGAAAGTAAAACTTAAGGTGATGCCTGAAGACCAGGGAGGAATTAACCCAATAGAAAGGCTCTTTAAGGAGCCTGCGGAGCAGAGTGAACAGTGTGTCCCAGAACCCCTAGGCAGAAAGGAGGGGAGGTGTTTGGCGTACTGAGCCAAGGAGATGACAAGGGAAGTGACAGAGGATACCACATGGGGTCATACTTAGGGTCACAGTTTGTGTCCTAAGGACAGTGGGAAGCCATTGAAGATTTTAAGCTGGAAAGTGATCCAGTCAGATTTAAATTAAAAACATCTCCCTGGCTCTGTGTAAGAGAATAAATCAGAAGAGATACTCTGAAAGTGGCTTGACCAGGAAGGTGAGTCCCTCATTGGTCTAGGTGAGGTAAAGGGCAAGTTTGGAACACTGAGCTCCTCGGAAACATACTCCATGTGGCTATGGGTAGATGCCAACAGTGGGAGAAGAAGGAGGAAAAGTATGTGGAAATGGCAGGAAAAGTGAGCTGACAGTTCCTGGGATCCACCGAATAAACTGACACACATCTTGATACACTGCTTTAACCTTAAAGTTAAAATAAAGCTTAAAATGATAAGCATAAGCTGGGCATGGTGGTTCATGCCTGTAATCCTAGCACTCTGGGAGGCCAAGGCAGGTGGATTGCCTGAGCTCACAGGTTTGAGATCAGCCTGAGCAAGAGTGAGACCCTGTCTCTAAAAATAGTTGGGCATTGTGGCCGGTGCCTGTAGTCCCAGGTACTCAGCAAGCTAAGGCAAAATGATGGTTTAAGCCCAAAGGTTTGAGGTTGCTGTGAGCAAATTAAAAAAAAAATTTTTTTAAAGCGTGGTTTATTGATCACCTTTATAAGAACTTCATAGCCTTCTGGTTAACATGCAGTGCCTAAGGTCAGCCCCAAACTTCCTGAATGTACATTCTTTAGCAATTCCAAAGTAATCCTTAAATATGGAGAGAACCTTGTGTAAAGGCTGGGGTAAGATGGAAACCACTCATATTCAAATTTAGAAGAGTGTTTTTCATGTTGTGTTACAAAGCTAAAGAATCTCCTATTCTTCAGAAATTTCTCTGAAATATAAAAAGCTCCAGTTCAACTGTTTAGTTTGCATACATTCCATTTCCTTAGGTCCTTATCAAAACACATAAGGTCCTGAAAAACAATTTAAAAAGAGCTGTCTTTGTCAAAAGATCCCATCACAATAACTCTTAGAGAAACGCCTCCCGTGCCCAACCCCCTCCAACCCTTCCCCCCCCACCAACCAGGAAAAAAGCAGTTGAAGAATTTAAATCCATTATACATTCTTTCCATTCCCAGTTCTAGTTTTAAGGAAATATTAAATCCTTTCCCCTTTCTACTAGTGTTAGTTAAATACTGCAAGGAAAAGGTGAAATACAGTTGTGTCAAATAGATTTTTTTGCTTATGATTAGAAAGAAGCTAAAATGGAATTTGCCCGAAAATGTGTTTTTTGCTCTTTTAAGAAAAAGTTTTAAGAGCACATACTGAGTATCCTGGGGAAACATCATTGCACATTTTTAATGAATTTGCAATAGGTGAAAAGCTGATATTACAACACAAAATTATAAGTACCAGTGTTTCACATGTGAAAAGATTTTACTGTAATCAAATGGTTCTGCAATAGCACTTCTTCAAATAGTAGCATCTGTCCCTTAGCCTCTCTCCTCCCATTATTAAAACATTTATTTAGAGCAGAAGGATGATCAATGAGATAGAGCCAGATGAGGAGCAGTCTAAAATGGGGAGAAAGCATTACTGGTAATTTCATCATAAGTTACTGGGAAAAGAAAAAAAAATGGATTCAAGGTGGATTCACCTACAGCCTTTAGGAAGCGCTGCTTTAGAAACAAAGACGACTGTGCTCACTCACTGACTCCTCCATTTTTTATTAAGATCAGCTATTGTATGTCAACTGGGGACACGCTGGCCAAGACAGACACAGTCCCTCCCTTGAGACAGAACTCACAGACCCCAGAGCCCAAGGCAGTTAATCACATTTGTGATAACTACAGTTTTATAATGGAAAAGTGCAAAATGATCTGAGAATGAACTTATCATCTTTGGAGTAAGTCAGAGCTTCATCTCATATGAGGGGAAAAACTTAAAAACATTTTTCCAAGCTTCAATGTGGACTTCCTTCTTTGCTTTAGTTTTTGGAAAGTTGTTTGAGAGAGTGATTTTTTCAAACGTGTATTGTGGCTGATCGGAAGGTAGTGAGTTATCTCAATTGATTGTTCATAGTCAGTTACAGATGGAACTTGTTCTTCTCTTTCCCCAATTCTGGCTACTGCAGTTGACCAGGATTTAAAAAAAAAAAAACCCACAAAGAACAAAGAACAAATAAGCTAACCAACAACCCCCTCCCCCATGTACTATGTGCCAAAGTATGGATGTAAAAGTAAGACTGAGAGATGACTTCTTGCTTACCAGTGACTTGGCATTGCTGGTATTATCTCCCTCAAGGTCCTTCTTAGGCAGCAAGGAAATTCACAATTACTGAATGCTGACTCTTCTGGAAGAATTGCATCTATTTGCCCAGAAACCCTAAGCCATGTGCCTTATGGTGCTTGGTTTGCAAATGAGAAAACTGTGACCCAGAAAGATGAAATAATTCGTTTCAAGTCAGGAGAGCTTGTTCTTGCCACTATACTAAACCAGAAAACGGAGGAGGGGAGAGAGGGTGACAAATAAAAGGCGAATTTCACTAACAGTTAGTCTATTGTTAGGGGAACTGATGGGTTGAACAAAACTAATTAGAACCAACAGAATGCTGCGTTTTCCAAAAGTAAATGCAGGGTCTATTGATGAAAGAACAACAGGGAGGTCCTTGAGAGAGAAATGGTGGTTAAGATTTCATGTGAACTGTAGTTTGTAATAAAATGAAATTGCACTAAAATGCATGAAAGAGACTCAGCATTGCACTTCAAGCACTTTATCAAGATGTTTATTTTACCTTTAGCAAAGTTTGTAATAGATAATGAGGTAAGATTACAGAGAATTTATTTTGTGAAACAGAAGAAATTGCACAATGTCAATTTACACAACTGACTCTAAGCTTTGCATTCTAAGCAAGGAATGGGGGGGAGGAGAGCTAAAGTCGTTGGATTAGAGAAAACGTAGAAAATTAGAGTTAACCTGAATAGATAGTGTTGGTTAACAAATAGAAATGAACTGTAAAATCAAGATTTGCTACCTTCAGGAGGATCAGTCAAGAATAGAAAGCAACAAGAACCAAGATTAGTAAATTCTAGTCTTTGTTCTGCTGCATCTGCCCAGTGAGGACCAGATAGATGTTAGTTACTGAAAAGAGCTTGAACACTTTATTAACAACTCAAAGCAGTAGGTGAGGACCACCATTTAATTCATTCTAAATCCAAACCCACCATGGGCAGATGGTGGAGAGAGACTGAGATTTGCCTGGAGTTTTTATTCTCCACCAAATAATCGCCCTATTAGTTAATTCATTGGGTATTTATCAATAGAAGGACACATAAGTACCTATTTGTATACATTTATGTACATAAGTATATCTTATATATTACAAATATATTGTAGAAAATGTATGTTTTTGCTCTATGTTACATGAGAATGGTTGGCTTCTGTATACAAAAGAATATAGTTTTAGAGAGTCTTCAGTAATACTGTTCAGGTGCTCTGGTTATGAGAAATTCTCTTCAGTGATAATTTGGGTTGAGAAGAGACACTAAGAAAGGGGCTACCAACGGGATGGGAGAAAAACCTGGCCTGCAGAGCAAGGAAGTCTGGAGGGCCCATAGGATCATGCACCACTCAACCATTAGAAAAGGGCGATGATGTCTGGTGGTGCACAGAGACCAAGGAAAGACAGAGGAAGGGGTATCTATACCTCCACACTGCCCTTGGTGGTGTCTCTTTCACCTCTGCTCCTTCTCGAGCACCCACTTCCAATTCTTTTTGGAAGTGCTTTAAACGTTTCTCCTTGTTCTTCCTAAATAAAATCTCTCTGTTACCCTGAAACTTGTGTGGGTTACTTTTGCTTTCTGTCCACACTGCCTGTGCCACTTCAGCTTCATTTTTAGTTTCCACTCACTTTTGTTTTCGGTTGCCTCCATGCCTCAGTTGAACTTGCTAGCTCAGCCGGTAATCAAACCAGACTAACTTGGCTGGGGAACCAGATCGCGACCCCTGACATTGGTATCAAATTATCTTACAAAAGAATTCTTTTTTTACATTTAATGGTCTAGCATTATCTCTTCTCTGTTCATTTTTTTTTTTTTGCAGTTTTTGGGTGGGGCTGGGTTTGAACCCGCCACCTCCAGCATAGACCGGCGCCCTATTCCTTTGAGCCCACCCATCTTCTCTGTTCTTTTATTCTACCAACACCAATGACCTGTTACTCTGTCCCATTCCTCCACTAAACCTCCCAGTCACTTCCTAACCCAAAGCAGATCTAAACACGCAGACCCTCCATCGAACAAAATAATATTCTAGGAGGTCAGACAATTAAAGGAGAAAATGATTTGAGATTAAACTGTATATAGGACATAACCTACTTTGTTCTGTGCATTTAAGATAATTCAGTACCTTTATTTGCTAGACATCACATCAAGTCTGTTTAGCCTCTAGCTCCTACCAGCTTGGATATGAGTTCTGGCAATTCGACCAGAACAATAGAATCCTAGTTCAGTAAAACAATGTGCATATTCTTTTAAATATGCATGACATATTTGTGAATAAATTTAAATTAATTTGAGTTTGTACATTTAATAGTCTCTTTTCTTTCCTCTCAACATGGGTTCTCTCTATTGTCTTTTCAATTCTCTTTCTACAAAAAGCAGGGAATGATAGCTGGGCGTTGTGTTGGCCGCCTATAGTCCCAGTTACTCGGGAGGCTGAGGCAAGAGAATCACTTAAGCCTAAGAGTTTGAGGTTGCTGTGAGCTTGAACTGTGAAGCCACGGCACTCTATCAAGGGGGACATAATGAGACTCTGTCTCAAAAAAAGAAGAAAAAAGACAGGGAATGAGTAGGAGGGGGAGAAAATTGATGATGGACTTTTAAATATTGTCAGCTCTTAGAAAGAAAGCAGCAGTCTATGCGTAAAACTTCTCTATAACTTGTAGATAAGCACCTGTGATTAAGAAGAGATGAGAATAATCAATCAGACTCTTTCTATTCAGTATGGAATGATACATTTATTTAAAATTATTTATTTACGTACATCTCCAGAAAGAATTTTAGGCAGCTTACAAAAATATATGTAAAATACCCATGACAGAGTTGTAACAAAGACATGGTGAAAAATAAAAGACAAGGCCAGCGAGGAGATTAGTACACACACCTTGAAGGCCTACCTACTTGCTAGAGATGGGCCACAGAGATGGATCTCATCTTTCTGGCAGCTGAGGGGACGTGGTTAGTTACACTGTTCACGGGATCTGTGAGATAGAAACAGGAGAAGCACAGCCACCCAGGCCAACCTGGTGGGTTGACACCTCGCTTGAGACAGATGAGATAGGATGACTGAATGACCCTCGGTCAACACTGGGATGAGTCAGTGATCCCAGGCCTGACATTCTACAGCTGCAGTAACATTGGCGGGGAACATTGCAAGGCAAGTTTCACCAAAACACAAAAGCAAACACAAAAAACAACTCTCCATAAACACCCACAGGAAGCCTATCTATAAGCACTCTACTTCTGGTGGAGCTTCTTTGCCTGTCAAAGGTATACGCTGTAGGTATCTGAATGAAATCGCTTAGTGATGTAGTTAAGTGGAAGCCAGTTGTATTTTGAGAGACAGCTACCAAAATGGACTGCCTTGGCCACAGAAAGGATGACAGTTTATTTGTGAGTGTGGCCCCTCTTACCTTCCCACGACAGAATCAATTCATATGTGACCAAAGAAACTTACTCTTCTGTCTTCTATAATTGAAAATTAATGCTAAAAGAACAACTTCCCAATATTTTGAGACTGGGATGGGAAGAGGTGTGAGGTTACTGAGTATGTTAGCGTTAAACCTGTGTTCAAAAGAGATAGTATGTACAAATTATAGGCCTGAAGCCTGGAAAGACAAGAAGCTGAGGAGGAGAGTTACAATCACAGGCATTGTGTTGGGCTCAATGCTGTGTGTGACTTCTTGTGGTGCTTGGTATAACAGATTTTGTGGGGGTGCTATGAAAAAGCTTTTCATCCTCCAAAATAATTAAGGAGGATGCTCTGGAACGCTGCATAACTCTGGGGAATTTGTGTGCTCTGGAAAAAAGACTGAAAATAGGACATTGAATAGGCTATGACTTATGAAATGTTGAAGATTTTCTTAAATTCCACTTGAAGGAATTTGCAAAATCCTCAGACTACAATTTTAAACAATGGCACTCAAGTAGGATTGATGAATGCCTTTAAAATGTTTATTTAAAATGGTGGCAAGTGGAGATGAAGTCAGGAAGACCCTTGCACTGTGGGGCAGTGAACTAAAGGAACAGAAAAGAATTCTTCTTTTTACAAAATGCCAAAGACCTAACAGGAATGTAACATTAGGTAAAAAAAGAAGCAGGAGTCAACTGAATATGCAACATAATGCCTATTTTAGTTGCTTGTTTTGAATATGCTTTGGGTGGAAGGATTCAAGAACTTCACTTCTTTCTTTCTTTTTTTTTTTTTACTTTAATGTTTCCTGTATTTGTTTATTTCAGCATGTATGTATGTGTTTGTGAACCTGTAGTACTTTTTCCTCCTGTGGTCAGGAGGCAAAGCATTGCTTTAAAAAATTTAAACAGCTATATTCAAATAAAATTTTGAAACAAATGAGAAAAAAATTCAAAAAGCTATATTCAAATAAAATTTTGAAACAAATGAGAAAAAAATGTTCATGGTTATGTTTTTCTAGCAGTAAAAAATATCATCCCTAACTTTAAAGCATCTTAAATTCTGCCATGTGGTGTTCTGGGTTGATTGGTTTCTTAGATGGGCTAAAACGAAATATGGTTTTATTGCAAGACAGATCCATTCTTTTGCAGTTCAGCAAGCATTTGTCATATTACTTTTATTTAATAATCCACATAATAGCCTTAAGTTCAAAGTAATGTGAATAATGAAAGTCAAAACTTTGTCAATATTGACAGAAACCTATAAAAGTTAAGAAGGATTATAAATGTTTAACCAGTTTTGGTTAAGTTGTCTTTTATCAGATTAATTACATACTTTGATTTTAATTTGTTATGTCTCTACAACTTTACTGATATATAGCAATGAACATTAGACTACATTTAGTAGTTTACATACTCAAAAATATTTGTGGAGGGTCTATTACATGCAAGTCACCATGTGGGTGTTGGGAAGCAGTGTTGAGTAATGGTTAGCTCATTTTCCTCAAATCGTAGGGCGTTAGGTAATTATTCAGCTGCTACTTAAAAACCTCTTAAATGGGATTTGCCATTTACAGGTCATCCCATTCCTCTGCCTGTAGCTGTAATTAAAAGAAATGTTTTCTTCTTGTGGCCCACTTTCTCCTTCCCACTGGGTTCTAAGTTCTAACTTCTGGAGCAACACCATGCAGGGCTATTTGCTCTTCCTCTGAATATATTTTAAATATTTGAAAATATGTAGTAGCTATTTTGCCTTCCCTAAGTTTTTCTCTTGTCTATGTTAAAAATAACAAGTGTTGTAATTTTATTTGGAACCAAGCTATAAGATTTTTATATAAATTCCTGCTAAATTTTTTACCTTATTCCTTTTAGCAACTTGTTTACTTTATGGAGATATCTAGATATTTATTCTGGGATCCGGTACATTAGATACCTCTTTAAGTGGGTTAGTGCCCATAGCTCAGAGGTTATGGTGCCAACACATACCCCGGGGTTATTGGGTTCAAGCCTGGCCTGGGCCTGCTAAACAACAATGATAACCACAGTAGAAAAAAAAAAAATAGCCAAGCATTGTGGCAGGCACCTGTAGTCCCAGCTGCTCGGAGGCTGGAAAAGAGAATTGCTTAAGCTTAAGAGTTTGAGGTTGCTGTGAGCTGTGATGCTGCAGAACTCTACTGAGGGCGACAAAGTGAGACTCTGTCTCAGAAAAAAAAAAGAAAAAAGATACCTCTTTAAGTGTTTTTCTGCTTTTGAAATATGCTGAGAAAACATTTAAGAATTTATTATAATTAATGTTATAAAAAGTAGGAGTTATCTTTATTTTCTAGTTCGAAATAAAGATAAAATTATTTAATCTATTTAAAAAATTTCTCATTAGAACCCATTAGAAGTATTTAACTTTCATTTTTAAATTGTACATAAAATAGGCAGGTAGGGTAGCTCACTCCTGAAATCCTAGCATTCTGGGAGGCTAAGGTTGGTGGATTGCTTGAGCTCAGGAGTTTGAGACCAGCTTGAGCAAAAGCAAGACCCTGTCTCTACTAAAAATAGGAAAACTAGCCAGGTGTTGTGGTGGGCGAGTATAGTCCAAACTGCTTGGGAGGCTGCGGCAAGAGAATCACTTAAGCCCAAGAGTTTGAGGTTGATGTGAGTTATGGCACCATGGCACTCTACCCAGGGCAGCAGAGTAAGACTGTCTCCAAACAAACAAACAAAACAAACAAAAAAGAAATAGTTATATACATACACATTTTTTGTTTTTTAAGTATCTAAAACACTTTTTTTATTCTAATAAAATAATTTAAGCAGGAATAGATGTTTTACTGTATAAAAATATTTCCTGAATAATCAGATTAAGCTCATGATTTAGAGAGAGCTTCACAAACACTAGTTTAGTTACAATAATGAAAAAATTCAATTTTCAAGTGATACACATCAAATTTGAAATAAAACCTTCATCTATCTTTAAGTTGTGAAGAGGGTGCTTTAGAGTTTTTCCAAACAATAATATCCACACAATATACTTGTTGTGGTACTGCCCTGGGGACAGGGTCCTGTGGAACTGGTGGCTATCAACTTATGAAAAATACAGTGAAAAGTGGTGAGAGATAAAGCTCCAGGACATGTAGAATAGAGTTTTCAAAGGTGGGAACATAGGGGACCACGGTTAGTTTGTGGGGTTACAGCAAGTGCCCCTGAGTGTTCTACCCAGCTTTTATTAAAGGTTTTTTTTTTTTATAATTGAGAGGGTAAGTTGAGGAAGGGAATAAAAACATCAGCGGTTTCTCTGAGTAAGTATATTAGTTCTTAATCTATCTATAATAATTAACTCTAAGGGTTTGGGCAGCCTTGAGACATTTGAAACCTGAGTCTTGTGTGGGGACAGCCTCCTGTCTGTGGTCACATACACAGATATTTGGGGGGGAGGTTAGACCCCTCTAGTTTCTCTGTGGAGCAGATATGAAGGTGTCAGGCTCCTCAGAAGAATCAGTGAAAGAGAAGAATTTTCTTCTGATCTCCACCTGAAGGCGTTCCCCTCTGTGATCAGGGTATAAGCTCTCTTGTCCGTATTTCAGGGCTCAAGCTGTTCTCTTGATCTCTGCCCTGGCCATAATACAAATCCCCACAATGGCTATTTGCTTTGCCTGTTGACTGGGCAGGAGACGGCCTGGTTAATGTTCCTTCCCAGGCCTTGTATGTACTTCTGTTAGGCCATTGTCCTTCAGAGTGTTTACAGATCACAGCATGTGTTTTGTTTTCCCCTTTTCTAGAGGTGTTTTCTTCTGCCTACAATACGTTACATAGAAAATTTTAGACTGAATCTTCCTATATTTAATAAGTATTTTTAAAATAAAGGATAAGGTTAAGTAATCTCTAAGGTTAGCTCTAGTTTAAAAAAATCCACTAGAGAAATATTTTCTTATCTATTGAGCTAAACCTTCAGTGAAGAGTTGATGTACCCCATTTAAGAAAACACCTTTAAACAAAGACTCCTCAGTTTTCACATGAAAACAATTCTTTAAGCATGAGTAATTCAGTTATCTATGAATGCTTGGTTAACCCTTAGCAAAAGATCCGAAGAATCTGCATCTTCAAAAAGAAAACAGATGAAACCATTTTGATTTTTTGTTGTTATTTGATTTTGTACTGTAAGAAACACTTCAAATGTGCTGGAGAAAATATTGCTGAAGCTATCTTGTAGTTCTCAGCTTGATGAATAGCAGGAATTAGAAAAGACTATAAAGATATTTGTCAACTTCCCTTTCCAAGGCTCTGTCCCCAGTGTACCCCTGGCCATGCCTTTCCAGCCTGGCTCTCAAGAGAAGCCATCCACACCTTTGTCAGGCACAATGCCACCTTATTCTCTTTCCAGCTACCACACAGGCCCCCTGTTGTCTTCCCTGAATGAGTGCTTCCTTCTTGGGATCATGCTCTCACACAAAACTGTCAGAGAGTGGACCAGGATGGATTCTTGTTTGTTGATATATAATAAACCAACAGTGAATCTTGGGACCACTAGTGTTATGTTTGTGCCCTAGCGATTCATATGTTTTTCTTTTGAGGAGAGTTGGTGGTGTTGCTTCCTGAAAACTGAAATACAGAGTGATCCGACTGTTCAGCTGGCCGGCTCTGCCCAAGCTCTGAACCCCTTGGGGCCTCCCTGCCAGCTGCTGACATCTGGCCTGGCTCCAGATGGGCAGGCCTGTACCTGTTTCTGCTCTGAATCCAGGCAGTCTTGGAAGAAAAACCCAGATTACGATCAGGTTTGTTTCAAAGGAATTTTGAGGAGAGATGAGAACAGGGCACTTTTTGGCCCTCTCTGGAGTGAGGTTTGGGTTTGTTCTAGAAAGGCTGGGTCCTAGCTGCAAGGCAGCAGGGATGGCATCTGATTCAGGGCCTGCCACTGGCATGCTCTTGGATTGTAAAGAAAGCATCACCTCTCTAGGCTTTAGTTTTTTTATTTGCAAAATAACATGTCAGTTTTCATGACTCCTTCCATTGCACCATCTGCTCATTTTAAGCAGATCTGAATCCGCTGGTCAGGCCAAAACTGAATAAGCCACCCCTACCAGACCTGGCTTTTCCTATTGTAGATCAAACCCCCAGACAGCTGGAGTACAAGGTAATATTTGTCCTTCACAGTATGGTGTACAGATAAGGGCTCTTGTTTGTATTTGTATCATTTGTATTTTTATTGTTTTACTACCATTCTCACTGCAGATAAGATGCAGTTGAGTTCACTACAGCTCACTTGGTACACGATATGTCTTTAAAGTGGAGGAGATTATAAGCTGGTAGTTGGTATCTTCACAAGGAAAATATTTTGAAGTATGGCTTGGCGCCCGTGGCTTAGTGGTTAGGGCTCCGGCCACATACACCAGGGCTGGCGGGTTCGAACCTGGCCCAGGCTTGCTGAACAACGACAACTGCAATAAAAAAAATAGCCAGGCATTGTGGCGGGCACCTGTAGTCCCAGCTACTTGGGAGGCTGGGGCAAGAGCACTGCTTAAGCCCAAGAGTTAGAGGTTGTTGTGAGCTGTGACGCCACAGCACTCTAACAAGGGTGACATAATGAGACTCTGTCTCAAAAAAAGAAAATATTTTGAAGTAGAAGAGGCCAAGCTGAGAGAAGATAAATCAGGTTGTCCTACACAGTCATAATCTCATATTGATTTATTTTCCATATGGTTAAAAAAAAAAACCCAAAACTACAAACAAGAACAACAAAAGGCCACTTTGCTCCCCTTCCTGCCCCTTACCCTCACTGTATCATTCTCTCCCTTTTCTGCCCCTGCAAACATCCTGAGTTTTCCTATTTCCCTGGAGTCCTTTTGTCATAGAAAAAAAGGAGGCCTTAGAGAGTCAAGTTCTGAGCAGAGCTGGATGTGTTTTCTCTCCAAAATAATTCGTCATTAAAGACCACAGAATGGTATCTTTTGACAGGCATAGAAACATTAGAATTCAAATCGCTAGAGAAAGGGGGGCTTCCCATTTGGATCCCCCCACCCCGCCTCCACCGCTGGAGATTCTGTTCCCCCTCTTCAATTTGCTTATCAATCTTTCTCCTTGTCAATAATCGCTATCCTGTCACTTTAAAAAGAAAATTGCTAGAGAAAAATCATTCTTCCCTTTCTCTTGCACAACTGTTAGCGCTTTAATTTCTTCTAAGTTTTTTTCCTTTGGGTAGGTTTTTTCCTGTGTGGTTCTAATGATATAGTATGTGGATTTCATGTCTTGTTTCTTTTCACAGCCTGTGACTAACTGTGTACTAATCCTCCAGAGGTAGGCGGAACGGCTTTCTCAACCACCATTTCTCTAAGCTGGGCCTCCCAGGTACTTTGAAGATTAAATGAAGCAATAGAATGACACAGAGGAATCAATTCTCAGTGTTGACACCTTAGGTTCACTGGCAGGCAGGTGGGGTAGAGATTTGCAACATGAGAAGCTCATGGGTCCCATCTTGTAGATCAGTGGCACCAAGGACTGGTTGCATGGAAGACAATTTCCATCAGTTTGGGGAGTGGAGGAAGGTTTCAGGATGATTCAAGTGCATTACATTTATTATGCATTTTATTTCTATGATTGTTACATTGTAATGTATAATGAAGTAATGATACAACTCACCACATTGCAGAATCAGTGAGAGCCCTGATGGCTTAGCATCAGCGCTTCAGCTCCACCGCAGATCATCAGGCATTAGATTCTCCTAAGGAGGGCGTAACCTAGATCCCTCGCATGCAGAGTTGACAGGAGGGTCTGCACTCCTGTGACAGCCTAATGTGTGATGTGACAGCAGGTGGAGCCAGGAGGTGATGTGAGCCATGGGGAGTGGCTATAAATATAGGTGATGCTCCACTCAGTCTCCCCAGCCCACTCACCTCCTGCTGTGCGACCCAGCAGGGTCATGGACTGCTACTGGTCTGCTGGGGATAGGGGACCACACTTCTGGATGTTAAAGAGTAGCCCATCATAGTCAATATTTTTTTCTTTCTTTTTTAAAATTCTAGACAGCTTTATTGAGATATAACTCACTATACAACTTATTCTTTTGAAGTACATGATTCGGTGATTTTTGGTTTATCACTGAGTTTATGCAACCACTCCCATAATTTTACAAGATTCACAGTGAATTTCTAAGAGTGATGAGAAAACGAACATCTTTATTTCACATGGCATTTGAAATCAGTTTCCGCTGAGTAGTTTTCTTATTATTTATTTAAAATGGTGTTTCTTAAACCAAGCCCAGAGGGTTGGTAACACCCTATACCTCCAGTCCTTCTCTGGTTAGGCAGGAAGGTTGACTAGGGTTCCCAGATGGTGGCACACACAGTTCCTTTTGGTCAATGTGTGAGAAAGAAGATGGCGAAATTTGGGGCCAGGCTCATATGTGCGTCCTGTTGCTGGTGCTGTGCTTTATCTACGTTAATTTCCTCACGAGTTGGGGGAGCTGGTGCTGTCTTTCTGTTTGGGCTCCTTTTGGCTTCCAGACTGCAGCTCACTCCTGACTACAGGTACCTAGGTCACTACGAAAGTTGTGAGACAGACTGTTATGGTCAATAATTTCACATCCAAGAAACATAGTTGAAAGTATCCTTTCTGATTCACCCATGCAAGTTTCAGCTTACCCCGCTTATCAGTGTTGCTGAGAGGGCTTCATTAGTTTCTTGCCACGTGGATTTTATGTTTCTTAATTTTTTATACCTGAAAACTTTTGTAAGGACTCACCTAACCCACTGACACCAAAAGTCTGCTCTGCTGCCTTGGCCACGTTTTCTGGGACTCTTTGGCTTGTTCCTGACCTCTTGCTACACTGGAGTTCTCACCCTGTGGGTGCAGATCCCAGTCTCTGACACCTGCTTGGTCTTCTCCCCAGAGTAAGCAGACCCAGCCAATCAGCCCCATTCTATTGTCACTCTTGACCTATTTTGAAATTCTGACTGATTCTCGGCACTCAAGCAGGGCTCAGGTAACCGTGTGAAGATAAGGAAGCCCGTATTACAAAGGTCATGTTTCCGAATTCAAGACTTGTAAGATAGACTAAGAAGGAGGGATAAACTAGATTGAAGACTAGGCCTTAGTAAATGTTTTGATGGTTTCAATACTATATAAATAGGATAGTGAGTAAGTCTTTACATTGGAATGTTTTTCTTGTTACTTCATTGAGCAGCTTGTTATTGTTGTACCCGGTAATGTACAGCTCACAGAACCTCAAACTCTTGGGCTTAAGTGATTCTCTTGCCTTAGCCTCCCAAGTAGCCGGGACTACAGGCGCCAACACAACGCCCAGTTATTTATTGTTGTTGTTGTCATTGTTGTTTTGTCAGGTTCAAACTCTCCAACCCCCATGTATGAGGCCGGCGTCCTAACCACTGAGCAACAGGAGCTGAACTGATGAGTTTCTCTTTATTTTGCTAACCAATTTTTAGTCATTCTCTACTACTCTGTGGATATAGGTCATACTAAAAATTCGTGTTCAGTAAACAGGCATACGAGGCACACAGAGTTGATGGTCAGTTGATGTTCATCTTTGTTCAGGTTTTAGAAAGAGGCCATTTGGCCAATGTGAACTCCCTTTTCCCACTATGATGGATGGTGTCTGCTGATCCTTCTATTAGGGTGGTTTAAGTTGAATGAGGACAGAACTTTCTAGAAGGGAGATTCAAACGAAAGAAATAAAAGTTAAAAGGGCAATAAGGCTGTTTAAGCTAACACCACAGATATGCTAATTGGGGCACACCCACTGTACAAGGGCAATAGGTGAACAGAGAAGGGACAAGGTATTTCACAGGAAAGAACCTGGGTAGGGTAAAGGTTAGCTTTGGCCTCTGGAGTCAGACTGACCTTGGTCTGAAGCTCAGCTTCTCCACTTACCAGTATAGTCTTGAACATGTTGCTTAACATTCATGGGCCTCTGTTTCATGAGCTGAAAGGAAACCAGAAAAGAACAGTGCTTACCTCATAGGTTGCTGTGAGGATTAAATGAAACAGCGTACTAAAGTATTCATCATAGCTTGACACACAGTAGGCATTAAAATAATCGGTCAGTGGGAGTTGTTATTTTAAAAGCCCAAGTTGGGAAGATTCATGGAGCTAAAAATAAAAAGCATTAGGCTTTCTGCGGAGCTGATTTTTTAAAATCTAGTTAGCTTTCAGGTCTTGAAAATGGTATGAGTATCTTGGTTAAAAAAATTTTTGTCGAACATCCCACTGGTAAAAGGGATTTGCTCACAATCTCGTTCTTTGTGAGACTGAATATGGAATGCACAGAACTAGACGGGAATCTCTCTCCAAGTTTGCTGACCACCAGATGCATGATGACATTTTCCCAACATATTTGCTGGGGTTTTTTTTTCCTTCAAATAATGAGTCATTATTGCGAGATATTGTTTATTGTAAAACTCTGTATTCCTGCCATACATACTGAAACAAAAGGTCACTTTAAAGGCACTTTATGTTGTAATGAAGAAGAAAAGAGCATAATGTTGTGGGCCCTGTCTTGCTGTACCTTTTTAAATATCAATTTAACATACACATATTAGGTATAAAGTAAGTGGCAGAATATTTAGTCGAACCCCATTTATGCAAAAATTATGTGCCCTTTATATGCATGGATAATTTTTAGAAGCACAAACAATAATCTGTTTATAGTGATTATATCCAGGGTGAAGATTCTTTCACTTTTCACTATATATCCTTGTGTGCTCTTGGGTTTAATTTTTTTAACAATGAGCATGTATTATTTGCATAATAATTCTAAGCCATATGAAAATGCATATAGAAAAAAATTTATATTTCCAGATTAAGAATAGATCTCAACATTGGAAACCAAGAAGGCGGAGGGAGGGACGGAGGGAGGTGAGGGATAAAACTTACCTACTGTCTACAATGAACACAATTTTTTTAAATTAATTAATTAATTTATTTATTTTTGAGACAGAGCCTCAAGCTGTCACCCTGGATAGGGTGCTGTGGCATTATAGCTCACAGCAACCTCCAATTCCTGGGCTCAAGCAAGTCTCCTGCCTCAGCCTCCCAAGTAGCTGGGACAAAAGGCACCCCCCACAACGCCCGGCCATTTTTTGTCATTGTTGTTTGGCGGGCCCGGGCTGGATTCGAACCCGCCAGCTCAGGTGCCTTAGCCCATTGAGCCACAGGCGCCGAGCCCAATGAACACAATTTTGTTGATAAGTACACTAACCAATCAATTTTGTAGATAAGCACACAAGACTTCAGCATTAGACATGTGCGATTTGCCCATGTAATACAAACATTTGTACCCCTTAATATTTTGAAATTTAAAAAAAGAGTAGATTTCAAAGCTCTAGGAATAATTTAGGAAGAAGCCATAAAAAATTGTCATCTGATGGGCAGCATCTGTGGCTCATCTAGTAGGGCACCGGCCCCATATGCTGAAGGTGGCGGATTCAAGCCCAGCCTCAGCCCAAACTGCAAAACAGAAAAACAGCCGGGCGTTGTGGCGGGCTCCTGTAGTCCTAGCTACTCGGGAGGCTGAGGCAAGAGAATCACCTAAGCCCAGGAGTTGGAGGTTGCTGTGAGCTGTGTGACGCCACGGCACTCTACCGAGGGCGATAAAGTGAGACTCTGTCTCTACAAAAACAAACAAAAAAAATTGTCATCTGAAATAAAAGACAAAGATAAAATAAATGTGTATATATAAC
>CAUYON010017270.1:0-18120 GCA_963573935.1 Arctocebus calabarensis
CCATCACCATACCAGATTTTATGCTGTACTACAAGGCCATAGTGGTCAAGACAGCATGGTACTGGCATAAAAATAGAGACGTAGACATTGGGAATCAAATAGAAAACCAGAAAATGAAACTACCACCTAATCTTCGATAAACCAAAGAAGAACATAAACCTACAACCACCTAATCTTCGATAAACCAAAGAAGAACATAAAGTGGGGGAAAGACTCCCTATTCAATAAATGGTTCTGGGAAAACTGGATATCCACATGCAAAAAAAAAAACTGAAACAGGATCTGCACTTCTATCCATTTACAAAAATTGATTCAAGATGGATAAAGGACTTAAATTTAAGGCATAAAATAATAAGAATCTTCAAAGCAAGCATTGGAAAAACACTGGAAGATATCAGCCTGGGGAAAGACTTTATGAAGAAGACTGCCCTGGTATTTGCAATAACAACCAAAATAAACAAATGGGACTTACTTAAACTGAAAAGCTTCAGTACAGCTAAGGAGACAACAACTAAAGCAAATAGACAAGTTACACAATGGAAAAAGATATTTGCATACTTTGAATCAGACCAAAGCTTGATAACTAAGATCTATAGAGAACTCAAATTAATCTACACGAAAAAAAGCCAACAATCCTATAGATCAATGGGAAAAAGAGATGAACAGAACCTTCTCTCAAGAAGACAGACAAATGGCTAATGAGCATATGAATAAATGCTCATCATCCTTAATTGTTAGAGAAAAGCAAATCAAAACCACCCCGAGATGTCATCTAACCCCAGAGAGAATGTCCCACATCACAAAATCTCAAAACTGCAGATGCTGGCATGGGTGTGGAGAGACTGCTGGTGGACTGTAAGCTAATACAATCTGTTTTGAAGAATGTATGGAGAAACCTCAAAGAACTCAAGCTAGACCTCCCATTTGATCCACGATCCCATTACTGGGCATCTATCCAGGAGGAAGAAAAGTTTTATCATAAGGACACATGCACTAGACTATTTATAACAGCTCAATTTACAATCGCCAAAATGTGGAAACAGCCTAAATGCCTCCCGAGGGATGGATTAATAAGCTGTTATATATGTACACTATGATTACTATTCAGCCATTTAAAAAATGGAGACTTTACAGCATTTGTATTAACCTAGAGGGAATTGGAACACATTATTTCCGGTAAAGCATCATAAGAATGGAGAAGCATGAATCCTTTGTATTCAATTTTGATATAAGGACAATTAATGACAATTAATGACATGGTGGGAGTGGAGAAAGGGGAGAGCAGAGGGAGAGAGAAGGAGGGAGGGGATGGGAGAAAGGAACAGCAGAGAGAGGGAATGAGGGAAGGGGATGGGGTCTCAGTGTGTGACACATCTTGTACCCTCAACAGTAAAAAAAAAGCTAATGTTTATTATTATAACAGGAAAAATGTCATTATATTTTGTCACAGTTGTGGAATTAGAAAATCAACGCTACTGGAAAGTTAGTGCTGGAAAGAAACAAATATTCAAGTATCTTATGAATACTTAAAATCCTGGGATAATTAATGTACAACCATTCGCATTTCACTTGACAAAAGTAAGGCCCACATAGAAATTCAATAACTTGTAACTTAAACGCAAGCCTTTGCTTTTAGTTGAAAGTTAAGTGCACCTGATTCTAGGACTCTTTTCCACCTTTACTCCAGAAAGATTCTCCTTGGTCAGCTGTTCGGGCTAACCTTAATAGAGGATGAACATTAATGGATTTTTTAGACTATCTGCTAAGGAAACATGTAGACAAGTTATTGCCAATGTTGAATTTAGGTGTGTTTTGAATATCATATAAGCTATGCTAATATTTCCTTTATTCTTATATTAAGTCAGAAATGTGTGGAGGAGTCTAGAACTTCCACCTAACCTAGCGTGATTTGGATACCAGCGACAGATAAGATCTCAACTGTTGAATGGGTTCATTGACATACTAAGGTGACTCCATCGATCTGCAGAACTGTCCCTTGTATTTTCTTTCCATTCCAAATACTAGAATACATAACACACAAACACTGGTAGACCACCTACATAGTAACACATTTTCCTAGTTATCTAAGTAAAATTGATTAGAACTACATTACACTTAAGGAACTAAAAGTGCTTCAAAATGAAAACTTATAAAAATCAAAATAATAAAGATGCAAGTTAGTAAAGGCAATCGTTAATTAGTTAATTTTCACCTAGATTCTTAATGTCACTTTACTGTGTTATAAAATGAGTAAGTTTTCCCCCAAATTATTTGCCTAGATTTGAAAACAAAATTTTCAGGAATCATAACTAAGTTAAAAAAATTTCAGTATATTGCAATCCTCAGTGAGAAGATGTGTTGTTTTATGTGTTATATTTTATGAAAATAGGCTCTCCCTCCCCCCCCAAAAAAATTGTGTGCTGACAATTCTAATTAAGATGATTCCAATGAAACATATGAAGAGGCAAAGATTTATAATCATCTTCTAATTTTGCCAATAGCAAACATAATTGAAATTCGTCTTGTATCATATGCAAAGTAAATCATGCCTCCTAAGCATAAGTGTTTTAAGAAATTATATCCATGTAAAAATGAACATAAACAAGAAAAGAAAAGAACAACATCAGTAACAATCTTGATTTGTTCATAAAGACATGGAGGTCATAATACTTAATGGACAAGTAAATGAAGCTGTTAAAAATTATTTTTCTTTCTTTCTAGGTTGCTGTAAGAAGACAATTTCCCATCCTTTCCATATAGTAGGGAGCAATCAACATGTATGTCTTTCCAGCGTGGTGAGATCAACTAACCTCAAGGTTGTCTCCAGCTCGAGAGATAGTAGCCCTCAAGATTGTGGTCTACATATGGGGAACACACTATTTAAACTACTTTGTCTCAACATCTGCACATTTTAGGAGACGTCTCATATCACCTGCCTTGTCAAACATAGCATCAAAGAAAAAAGAAGATCTGTACAGACATGTTTTAGAAAATATGTTTTTCAACGTTAGCAAATGTAAGTGTTTAAACTGAATGGAATATGTACTATGTATTTGAACATGTGCTCAATTACTATAAAATCAAATATAAATTACAGTCAGAGTTTAGTGAGAAGTTGATAAAAATGTCCATCTATTAGAGATTTTGAAGGGATGTGACCCTTCCTGGCACTTCTGCTCATTGCCTCATCCCCTGTGCCCTGGTTTGGTTCCCTATAAATCAATACAACCTATATCACTACTTTTAGAGAAATAAAACTTACTAATTTCCTTTAGAAAAAGGTTTTACATTGGTATTTTATATAATTATCTAATTTTAATGGAAATATCAATTGCTATTGTCTTGTTGGTACATATATGATGATATAAAATTGCAATTCCCTAAAGACCAAAGAGCCTAACAGTGTAAATGTCATGCATTTCTATATAAAATGTTTTATGCACATATACTGAATTCTAGAAGGTTTTCTTTTTTTCTTTCACCATTATTGTTATAATCTCATCACATCTTGTGAGATCTGAGTCCTCTGGCAATATATTACCAGATTGTCTATTTCTGCTGCTTTAACCCCCAAAAGGCCTGGATCTCAGGTCTCCTAGGCAGATTTAATATCCTCACACAAGCCTTTCTTGAATTATTATGATAAATCTTGCTTGTGGCAATTCTTTTTTTCCTCTAGCATTCACCCAACCTCCCAGCACCACCACTACAGCACCTTTCTATACTTAATGATTTTTTTTAAATTTATTTTGTTTTGTTTTGTTTGCCCCCTGATTTGCAATCCCCTGTTCTATTCTTTACCCTCCAGCTTGATGATTACCTCAATATACTTTATTTCCCTGCTGTCCATTCCTCTGTGAATTGAGAGGGGACAGTGTGACTTGGAAATCTGGAAGGACACGTGATTGGAGGCTAAAATGCCAGAGTAATAGAATTCCAGATACAAAAACTTTTAAAATGTGCTATATTCAAATAGTAGGTAATTCTTTCAAAAGTATGAATCATGTGTGTATTGCAGAGTGTGTGTATATTGTATGAAACCCCAAACTTCTACACTGTCTATACACACACACCTGTAAAAGGAGACCCATAAAGGACCTTCTCATGTCCTATGTGGCAGAAGTAGTCTAAACGGCAAAGTGACAGTCGGGGTTACTATGAAAAAGTAGTTTGTTTCTTACAGGGACCCCAGTGTCGATCTAAATATTGATTCTAAAATATCCTACGTAATCATATCCTGAGAAAAGTTATTCATGTTGGTGGATATAAGTAAACATTGAACTGTGTGCATTCACAGAATAGCTATGTTTTGGCTTTGAATAAAAAGTAAAACAAAATTCTAAGAAAACAAAGATAGTGTTAGGTAATTATAAAAAACACAAGTGCATGGAGAGTTATTTGTTGAATTTAGTTTAATCTTTATCTTAATTGAATTAAGTGATATGAAAACTTATTCAGTATGTAGATACTTGATTATTATTTATGAATTATACACATTATTTTAATTATGTATTATTTGTTATCATTCCCTATTAAAATACTGCATTTTGACAAAGCCATATAAATTTTAGATTACCATCTCTGTTTTATCTATGCAAGCTTAGAAGGATATAAAATTTTATTTTGCCAACAACAAAAAAAACACTCCTATTACTAAAAGCACTTTTTTTTAATTTCAAAAGTTTGATAAAGGTTTATATACTTCCAAAAGTTGTTTGTAAATGTTACCTGAAATGTAATCCAAATATGATTATTTCAGTGTTTACTAAAATGCAGACTGCTCCAAGTCAACCAGGACAACAAAAAGATAGGATTTAAAAGCCTTAATGTTTTTGATATATCATGTGGATGATAAATCAAATGTAGATACTGTGGATTGCCAACTCACATTAAAATGAGTGAGAGGTCATCTGGCTATATTGACATTTTTGTGTAAAGCTGGATTATAGTTAAACGATGAAGATTATGCTAATCTGTTAGTATTTTAAGGCAATAATCTTAGGTTTCATGTGTTCCAGTCTGGATATAAATGAAGAAAGAACTGAGAAATTAAACAGAGATCCAAATCTTGGATATTTTTCATAATGTTTGTGCAATACAACACAATGGCTAAGATCCTTGCTTGGGGAGAGAGAGTTTATTATAATCAATTCTACCTTGCCTTCTTATAAGCCATATGACTTTGGCCAAGTTGCACAGATCTCAGAGCTTATTTTTTGCATTTATAAAAGGTCAATGATAATAGTGATCACTATATAAATACTAGGTGAATATTAAAAGTTTTAATTCACATAAAGTGCTTAGAACAGAATGTAATCCACAGTAAACATTCCTAAAGTATGAGTATTAAAACTCATACAGTTTCCTACTTAAAATATTTCAGTACAGATGAAGGTCAAAAGTCAAAAAAAGGCAAGATTTGTACTATATTGACACATTAATTTAAAACAAGACCTGACATTTCACCATTTCAACTATAGCATCATTCTTCACTACTATGGATGATATAATATACATCCTTTGAGACTTGCAGTCCCTAAATTCTGGGCCGCAATCCGGTACCAGCCTATAACCCATAGGAACCAGGCCGCACAGCATCACCACCCAAGCTCTCCCTGTCTCGTCCTTCCTTCCCCTATGTGTGGAAAAGTTTCTCCCATGAAATTGGTCCCTGGTGTCAAAAAGGTTCCAGTCCATGACTTGTTACAAACCAGCTGCACAAGATAATGTGGGCATCAGGCGAGCTAAAGAAACCTCATCTATTTTTGCAGCTGTTCCCCATCACTGGCGTCACCACTTTAGCTACACCTCCTGTCCCATCCCATTCTCCTTCAAACCCACTTGCATCTGTGGAAAAACATGTCTTCTGTTAAATTGGAACCTGGAGACCAAAGTTTGTGGACCTGTGCTTTTAGACAAGCTCCACTCACACATACACATCTAGAGTTCAAGAATATATAAAAGTGGCTTGGCACCAGCCACGTACACCTGAGCTGAGCTGGCAAGTTCGAATCCAGCCTGGGCCCACCAAATAACAATGACGGCTGCAACCAAAAAATGGCCGGGTGTTGTGGCGGGCGCCTGTAGTCTCAGCTACTTGGGAGGTGGAGGCAAGAGACTCGCTTCAGCCCAGGAATTGGAGGTTGCTGTGAGCTGTGTTGCCAAAACACTCTATCCCGGGTGACAGCTTGAGGCTCTTTAAAAAAAAAAAAAAAAAAAAAAAAAAACCCTTTTGTAAACATTTGCTGTCCCTTTTTCCTGTCATAAGGAAAAGGAAATCTTCCCCACAGGAGTATATTTTAATTTATTTGAGCATTTATTATTCACCTAATGTAAATCTAATAGTATTCTAAATACTGTGGAGGTAGAGATCCTTTGGCTGTCTGATTTCAAGATTGTTCTTTTTTGGCTTGGTGCCTGTGGCTCAACGGCTGAGGCGCCAGCCACATGCACCTAACCTGACGGGTTCAAATCCAGCCCGGGCCCGCCAAACAACAGTGACGGCTGCAACCAAAAAATGGCCGGGCGTTGTGGAGGGCACCTGTAGTTCAGCTAGCTACTTGGGAGGCGGAAGCAGGAGACTCACTTTAGCCCAGGAATTGGAGGTTGCTGTGAGCTGTGATGCCATAGCACTCTATCCAGGGTGACGACTTGAGGCTCTGTCTCAAAAAAAAAAAAAAGATTGTTATTTTTAAGCACCAAAGGAAGCAAGAAGAGCTTCATTTTTTTTTCTGCTGTACCCCTTGTAATAAAAGGATTTGTTGTGTAAAATTTAGATTCAGTCTAAGGCTGCATTTAGGAACCCAGAAGGCCACATTTTACCTTAAAGGCATGAGTTACCCCACCCCTGCAGGGCTTGGAGGAAAAAAGGCACCGTGCATTCACTGAATCTATGCTTTCTATACAAGTTAAGAATATAAAATACTGGGGCAGCGCCTGTGGCTCAGTGGGTAGGGTGCCAGCCCCATATACCGAGGGTGGTGGGTTCAAACCCGGCCCCAGCCAAACAACAAAAAATAGCCAGGCGTTGTGGCAGGCGCCTGTTGTCCCAGCTACTTGGGAGGCTGAGGCAAGAGAATCGTCTAAGCCCAAGAGCTGGAAGTTGCTGTGAGCTGTGACACTACAGCACACTACCAAAGGGTGACAAAGTGAGATTCTGTCTCTTAAAAAAAAAATACTGATGAACATGTCACAACACAGAGCACAAGAGGCAAATAACGTATCCCAGTGATACTAGTAATACTTATTTTTCTTTTCCTGAAACTCCATAAAACTTACTTTTAGGCTCAGTGCTTGTGGCTCAATGGGCTAAGGCGCCAGCCACGTACACCTGAGCTCGCAGGTTCGAATCCAGCCCGGGCCTGCCAAACAACAATGACGGCCGCTACCAAAAAAGGGCCGGGTGTTGTGGCGGGCGCCTGTAGTCCCAGCTACTTGGGAGGCAGAGGCAGGAGACTCGCTTGAGCCCAGGAATTGGAGGTTGCTGTGAGCTGTGATGCCATAGCACTCTCTCCAGGGTGACAGGTTGAGGCTCTGTCTAAAAAAAAAAAAAAAAGAGTGGTGTAATTTTACTTGATTAATGCTTGTAGACTTTTTTTTTTTTACTTGTTAAGTAACCTTTAAAATGAGTCTCACTTTGTTCCCCTTGGGTAGAGTGCTGTAGCATCATAGCTCACAGCAATCTCCAACTCTTGGGCTAAAGTGATTCTCTTGCCTCAGCGGCCCAAGTAGCTGGGACTATAGGCATCCATCACAAACGCCCAACTATTTTTTGAGAAGTGGGATGGTCTTGAACTCATGAGCTCAAGTGATCTGCTGGGCTTGGCCTCCCAGCTTGCTTCAGTTTTCTTAAGTAGTTGTGATTTTTCTGGTTTATTGAGACAGTCTATGTCACTCTTGGTAGGGTGCAGTGGTGTCACAGCTCACAGCAACCTCAAATTCTTGAGCTTAAATGATTCTCTTGCTTCAGTCTCCCAGGTAACTGTGACTATAGGGGCCTCCCACAACTCCTGGTTATTTTTGTGGTTGTTGTTGCAGTTGTCGTTGTTTAGCTGGCCTGGGTTGGGTTCGATCCTGCCAGCTTGGTGTATGTAGCTGGCGCCCTATCCACTGAGCTGTGGGTGCCACCTAGAAAACATTCTTTTTTTTTTTTTTCTAGTGGTAAGACCAGAAAATGCTTTTTTTTTTTTTTTTTTCTTTTTTTGTAGAGACAGAGTCTCACTTTATCACCCTCGGTAGAGTGCCGTGGCGTCACACAGCTCACAGCAACCTCCAACTCCTGGGCTTAGGTGATCCTCTTGCTTCAGCCTCCCGAGTAGCTGGGACTACAGGCACCCGCCACAACCTGGCTATTTTTCTATTTTTTTTTTTTTTTTTTAAACTCTTTTCTTTTCTTTTTTTTTTTTTTTTTGCAGTTTTTGGCTGGGGCTGGGTTTGAACCCACCACCTCTGGCATATGGGGCTGGTGCCCTACCCCCCTGAGCCACAGACACCACCCGCTATTTTTCTGTTTTGCAGTTCAGGCCGAGGCCAGGTTTGAATCTGCCACCTTCGGTGTCCTACTCCATGAGCCACAGGCGCTGCCCCCAGAAAACATTCTTGCTGTGGTTAGGTCAGTATTGCTTATATTTCAGTGGCTCTTCCACATAAGGTCCTTATCTATGAGTCCAGAGTTCATCCATTAGGGATGAAATGAACTGTATGTTTTGGGTACACTATTGTGGGATTTTAGACCCAAAGCCTGTTTTTAGATTTTGGTTGGTTACTAATTAATTTATGTTAAAGACAGAGTTCTACTGTGTTGCCCGGTCTCAAGTACAGTGGCTATTCATAGGCATGATCATTGGGTACTACATCCGCAAAATCCTGGGTTCAAGTGACCCTCTTGCCTTAATCTTCACAGTAGTTGTGACTACAGGCACATACTATTGTAATGGGCTGTGGTTACTAACAATTTAGATCAGATAAATTAAAAAACTAGTACATTTGGGCGGCGCCTGTGGCTCAGTCAGTAAGGTGCTGGCCCCATATACTGAGGGTGGTGGGTTCAAACGCAGCCCCGGCTGAACTACAACAACAACAAAGATAGCCGGGTGTTGTGGTGGGCGCCTGTGATCCCAGCTACTCGGGAGGCTGAGGCAAGAGAATCGCGTAAGCCCAGGAGTTGGAGGTTGCTGTGAGTTGTGTGACGCCATGGCACTCTACCGAGGGCGATAAAGTAAGGCTCTATCTCTACAAAAAAAACAAAACAAAACTGTAGTACATTTTAAGTCTTTTTTTTTTTTTGAGACAGAGCCTCAAGCTGTCACCATGGGTAGCAACTTTCAATTCCTGGGCTCAAGCCAGTCTCTTGCCTCCGCCTCCCAAGTAGCTGGGACTACAGGCACCCACCACAACACCCGGCCATTTTTTGGTTGCAGCCGTCATTGTTTGGCGGGCCGGGGCTGGATTTGAACCCGCCAGCTCAGGTGTACGTGGCTGGTGCCTTAGCCCGTTGAGCCACAGGTGCCGCCCATTTTAAGGTAGCTAAAAGTGGTATTAGTTTGACCTAAACTCCTTTGCTGCTTTTAGCTTAGAAAATCATTTCCGAAATAGGAATTCACATGCGTGATCCCTGTTCAGTAGCTTTAGGTCTCTTCCTAAGCTAAGTAAAAGACCGCTTAAATTTCTTTTTTTTTTTTTTGAGACAGAGTCTCACTTTGTCACCCTTGGTGGGGTGCTGTGGCGTCATGGCTCACAGCAACCTCAAACTCTTGGGCTTAAGCAATTCTCTTGCCTCAGCCTCCCAAGTAGCTGGGACTACAGAGGCCTGCCACAATGCCCAGCTTTTTTTTTTTTTTTTTTTTTGTTTTTATTGCAGTTGTTTTTGTTTAGCTAGCCCTGGCTGGGTGTATGTGGTTCGCACCTTACCCACTGAGCTACAGGTGCCATCTCAAGTGATTCTCTTGCCTCAGCCTCCCACGTAGCTGAAACTACAGGTGCCTGCCACAGTGCCTGGCTATTTTTAGAGATAGGTTCTTGCTCTTGCTCAGGCTGATCTCAAACCTGTGAACTCAGGCAATCCACCTGCCTCAGCCTCTCAAGAGAGCTATAATTACAGGCGTGAGCCACTGCCCCAGGCCATCACTTAAATTTCTTTACCTTAAATGCTAGCAATGCTGACCATGTACCATCTGTAGTATTCTCACCTAATCAGTTAACTGGGGATGTATTAGAAATGTAAATTTTAGGGTTACCCTAAGTCAGAAAATTCTGGAGGCGATGCCCAAGCAGTCTTGGGGTTTTAGTAGTCTTTCATGATGCTTGCCAAAGTTAGAGAGCCAGTGTTGTAGAGATACCAGTTAAAGAATTAAAAATTGTTCGGTGAGGCTCCGTGCCCGTTGCACAGTGGTTATGGCGCCACCCACATACACCAAAGTTGGTGGGTTCAAACCTGGCCCAGGCCAGCTAACCCAACAATGATAACTGCAGCAAAAAATAGCTGGGTTTTGTGGTGAGTGCCTGTAGACCCAGCTACTTGGGAGACTAAGGCAAGAGAATCACTTGAGCCCAAGAGCTTGAGGTTGCTGTGAGCTGTGACTCCATAGCACTCTACTGAGGGTGACATAGAGAGTGTCTCAAAAAAAAAAAAAGAAAAAAAAATGGTTGGGTGAGGTAGCTCACACCTGTAATTCTAGCACTGTGGGAGGCCCAGGCAGGTGGATTGCTTGAGCAAGAGCCAGACCCTGTCTCTAAAAATAGCTGAGTGTTGTGGAGGACGCCTGTACACAGCTATTTGGGAGGCTGAGGCAAGAGAAACACTTAAACCCAGGAGTGTGAGGTTCCTGTGAGCTATGGTGCCACAGCACTCTATCAAGGGTGACTAAGCGAGACTTTCTCCAAAAAAAAAAAAAAAAATTAAAAATCGAATTTACTTTAGTCAGTCATTGGGAATTCAGTCCCTACCTTTGTACATTTTTCTTTTTAATTATAAAATGATACAAAATTCTTATAAACTAGAGAAGACATGGCAGAATTTACTTGCCAGTATATAATTTTATTTTATTATTTTTTTTTTTTGAGAGCCTCAAGTTATCACCCTGGATAGAGTGTTGTGGCATCACAGCTCACAGCAACCTCCAGTTTCTGGGCTCAAACGAGTCTCCTGCCTCTGCCTCCCAAGTAGCTGGGACTACAGGCACCTGCCACAACGCCTGGCCATTTTTTTGGTTGCAGCCGTCATTGTTGTTTGGCGGGCCCAGGCTGGATTCGAACCCGCCAGATCAGGTGTACATGGCTGGCGCCTTAGCCTGTTGAGCCACAGGCGCTGAGCCGCCAGTATATGATTTTAAATGACCCTTTTATTTCTGGAATTATTTATTTATTTTTATTTCTTATAATTATTTATTTATTTATTATTTCTTATAATTTCTCAGTTATAATCTTAATATTAGTGAAAGATTGTTCCTCCCTTGATAATAGTTATTGAACATGATCACTGTTACCGTGTAATTTTTCAACAAAAATCAAACCTACTATATACATTGTATGTGTAGAATAGTAATTATGTTTTGATATAAATATATATATTTATATGTAATTATATTTGATATATATATATATATTTGCAGTTTTTGACTGGTGCTAGGTTTGAGCCCACCATCTCTGGTATATGGGGCCAGCACTCTACTCCTTTGAGCCACAAGCACTGCCCTGATTTTTTTTTTTTTTTTGACACAGTCTCAGACTGTCACCCTGGGTAGAGTGCCTGGCTATTTTTTTTTTTTTTTTTTTCAGACAGCCTCAAGCTGTCACCTGGATAGAGTACCTTGGCATCACAGCTCACAGCAACCTCCAATTCCTGGGCTCAAGCAAGTCTCCTGCCTCTGCCTCCCAAGTAGCTGGGACTACAGGCGCCCGCCACAACGCCCGACCATTTTCTGGTTGCAACCGTCATTGTTTGGCGGGCCCGGGCTGGATTTGAACCCGCCAGCTCAGGTGTGGCTAGCGCCTTAGCCCGTTGAGCCACAGGCACTGAGCCTATTTTATTTTTTTTATTATTAAATCATAGCTGTGTACATTAATGCAATCATGGGGTACAATGTGCTGATTTTATATACAATTTGAAGTATTTTCATCAAACTGGTTAATATAGCCTTCGCGGCATTTTCTTAGTTACTATGTTAAGACATTTATATTCTACATTTAGTAAATTTCACATGTACCCTTGTAAGATGCACCTTCTGTGTGGTCCCACTGAGTACCCTCCCTCTACCCAGCCTCCTCCCTCCTCTCCCTTTCCCTTCCTTTCCGTTTTCCCCTTCTTCTTGGACTATAATTGGGGTATAGCTTTTATATGATTGGTTTCATAGTAGTATATTTTTTGGTTACGGTTGACATTGTTGTTTGGCAGGCCCGGGTTGGATTTGAACCGCCAGCTCTGGTGTATGTGGCTGGCACTCCAGCTGCTGAGCTACAGGTGCAGAGCCATTTAATATCTCTGACATCTTTTCAAATCATTAGGTTTACTTTAATGACTACATTATCTTACAGTAGGAGTATATTGCAAGTTACGTAATCACCTTTCTGTTGAGTGACTTGAACCCTATTAATAGTTTGTGTTGGGGGGATTTCCTTGTGGTTATTAAGTAGAGAATTTTTTTTTTTTTTTTGAGACAGAGCCTCAAGCTGTTACCCTGGATAGAGTGCTGTGGCATCACAGCTCACAGCAACCTCCAATTCCTGGGCTCAAGCTAGTCTCCTGCCTCTGCCTTCCAAGTACCTGGGACTACAGGCGCCCACCACAATGTCTGGCCATTTTTTGGTTGCAGCCATCATTATTGTTTGGCGGGCCTGGGCTGGATTTGAACCCGCCAGCTCAGGTGTACGTGGCTGGCGCTTTAGCCCACTGAGCCACAGGCGCCGACCCTTCTTTTTTTTTTTTTTTTTTTGAGACAGTCTCCAGCTGTCTCCCTGGGTGGAGTGCTGTGACATCACAATTCACAGCAACCTCAGACTCTTGGGCTTAAGCTATTCTTTTGCCTCAGCCTCCCAAGTAGCGGGGATTACAGGTGCCCGCCATAACGCTGGGCTAATTTTTTTTTGCAGTTGCTATTGGTGTTTTAGCTGGCCTGTCTAGTTTGAACTCACCAGCCTACCCACTGAGCTATGGGCTCCCCTCAAGGCCTGTGAATTTTTTTTTTTTTTTGTAACTTTATTATTATTATTTTTTTAGAGACAGAGTCTCACTTTGTTGCCCTTGGTAGAGTGCTGTGGTGTCACAGCTTACAGCAACCTGTAGCTCTTGGGCTTAGGAGATTCTTTTGCCTCAGCCTCCTGGATAGCTGGGACTACAGGCTCCGGCCACAAGGCCCAGCTATTTTTTTTGTTGCAGTTTGGCAGGGGCTGGGTTTGAACCTGTCTACTGCCTAACATTTTTTTTTGAAAATTTTCAGTCATGTAGAAATGAACAGTCATATACTCACTATCTAGATTCTACAATTAAATTTTGCTGTGTTTATCTTTTCACTTACCTGTTAATTCCTGTCCATCAGTTCATGACTCTTAACCACTACAGCATGCTTATTATTAACTAATGTCTGCTGTTTCTTTTTAGGCTAGTGAAATTTGCAAACCATGAAAGGCATAAGGTTTTTTTTTTTGTTTTTTTTTTGAGACAGAGCCTCAAGCTGTCACCCTGGATAGAGTGCCTTGGCATCACAGCTCACAGCAACCTCCAATTCCTGGGCTCAAGCGAGTCTCTTGCCTCTGCCTCCCAAGTAGCTGGGACTACAGGCGCCCACCACAACGCCCGACCCTTTTTTGGTTGCAATTGTCATTGTTGTTTGACGGGCCTGGGCTGGCTTCGAACCCACCAGTTCAGGTGTACGTGGCTGGCGCCTTAGCCCGTTGAGCCACAGGTGCTGAGTCAAAAGGCACAAGTTTTAAGTGTAGTGGTTGGCAAGTTTTGACAAATGCATGTGTCTTACTCAAATGTCAACTAAAAATACAGAAGAGTCTCATCATTCTACCAAAGTTTTTTGTCTCTTCCTATTCCTGCTTCTGCCTGAGCACATTTTAATTCGAGACTCATTCCTAAAATCTGCCTTTTAAGAGTTTTTGAATTATATGATATGTTAGGTAACAAAGAAATCATCCCTTTTTAGGTATTAAATACTTGTTGCCGCTTCTGATACTGCTTGTATTACTATTGTTAATTGAGTTAAGCATAATAGATAAAATGTTTTGAATGTAGTCATTCTGTAGTATCCACAGAAGTTTGGTTTTAGAACCTCTCCTAATAATAAAATTCATGGATGTTCAAAGTCCCTTATATTGTATGAAAATGGCATAATACTTGCACATAACCTGTTCAGTCCAGTCCTGTATACTTTGTCATGCCTAGGTTACTTATAATAGCTAATTCTAATAAATTGCAATTGCTATCTAAACAGTATACTTTATTGGTTCCTCTCTCTTGTCAGAAGGATAATGCGCCAACTTTATAACAAAGTTTATGGGAATATCTCACACCTGCACATGGAAACTTACTCATCACCCTTAAGAACTACAGAAAGATCTGTATTGTTTGTATATTTTTGACCCAGGGTCTTGATCTTCCTGGACTGAAGTCCATGGGCATCCTCAAATTGTGGGCTTAAGTCATCCTCCTTCCTTAGCCTCCTGAGTAGCTGGGAATAGGCTGGTACCACCATGTTGGGCTTTTTCTATTTTTTGTAGAGACAAAGTCTTGGTCTTGCTCTGGCTGGTTTTGACCTCCCAATTTTAAGTAGTCATCCTGCCTTGACGGTTAAGATTAGGTGCATGCCACCATCTGTGGCCCTTGTTTGTTTGTATTATTATTTTTATTTTTTCTCAAATTAATTTTGGTCCATTGTTGAATCTAGATATGATGGGATATGGATCAAATGTGGATATGAAGGGCCAATTGTGCTTAAGAAGGTTAACTTCATTTGTCTTTGTAAAAATAATTTTGTAGGTAGAACTATTATTTTTATACTTTTTTTTGGTAGAGACAAGAGTCTCACTTTATCGCCCTCAATAGAGTGCTGTGGCATCATACAGCTCACAGCAACCTCCAACTCCTGGGCTTAGGCGATTCTCTTGCCTACTCTCCCGAGTAGCTGGGACCACAGGCGCCCGCCACAACACCCTGTTATTTTTTTGTTTTGCAGTTCAGCTGGGGTCGGGTTTCAACCCACCACCCTCAAAATATGGGGCCAGCGCCCTACTGGCAGAGCCACAAGTGCCGCCACTACTTTATTTTTTTGCAGTTTTTGGCTGGGGCTGGGTTTGAACCCACCACCTCCAGCATATGGGGCCGGCACCCTTCTCCTTTGAGCCACAGGTGCCGCACTGGTAGAATTATTTTTTGCACAAGGACAATAATTTCAAGCTGTTGTGAATTTAAGTAGAACGAAGGTTTCTTGTAGGTCCAACGATAAATATTTTTTAGTTTGTGAAAACAAGTGCAGGGCGGCGCCTGTGGCTCAGTGAGTAGGGCACCGACCACATATGCCGAGGGCTGCGGGTTCAAACCCAAACCCAGCCGAGCTGCATCAAAAAATTAGCCAGGCGCTGTGGCGGGTGCCTGTAGTCCCAGCTACTCGGGAGGCTGAGGCAAGAGAATCGCCTAAGCCCAGGAGCTGGAGGTTGCTGTGAGTTGAGACTTCACAGCACTCTACCGAGGGCGATAAAGTGAGACTCTGTCTCCACAAAAAAAAAAAAAGAAAAGAAAACAAGTGCATATGTGCATTTCACTAGATAATGGAAAGAAGTCTTATGGCTCATGAATGTGTGCCCGTGCTCGTCATGTGATGGTGAAATGTGTAGCTCATACAAGTATTCCAGAAGAAATTAAATACTACAAAAGAGATAAGTAACTAAAAAGGAGATTTGTCATTAGAGAGGTGGAATGTTTATTAACATAAATGTCAAACTTGGAGGATATATAGAGAATTATTCTTACAGTGGTAATTTGTAGTAGCTGGTACTAGGTCTTAAAAAGTAGCATGTGTTTCTTTTAATATATGTAGGAGATTTTAAAACAGTATTCGTTTGGCCAGATACAGTGGTTCAAACCGTATCTAATCCTAGCATTCTGGGGTGCCGGGGAAAGTGGATTGCCTGAGCTCAGGAGTTTAGGACCAGCTTGAACAAGAGTGAGACTCATTGTAGGGGTTGCCTGTACTCCCAGCTACGTTGGGAGGCTGAGGCAAGAGGATCTCTAGAGCTCTAAGAGTTTGAAGTTGCAGTTAGTTGCAGTTATGCCATGGTACTCTATCAAGGAGACAAAGTGAGACTCTGTCTCAAAAAAAGAAAAAAAACAAAACAAAAAATAGTATTGCTTTGAATATTTAATAGCTGGTAACTTGTTCCTGAATGTTTAGTTATTATTTAGAGACAGAGTCTCACTTTGTCGCCCTCGATAGAGTGCTGTGGCATCACAGCTCACGGCAACCTCAAACTAAACTCTTGGGCTTAAGCGATTCTCTTGCCTCAGCCTTCCAAGTAGCAGGATTACATGCACCCACTGCAATGTCCAGTTATTTTTTTGTTGCAGTTGTCATTGTTGTTTAGGAGGCCCAGTCTGGGTTCGAACCCACCAGCCCCAGTGGCCAAAGCCCTAACCACTGGACTCCGGGCGCTTGAGCTGGAATGTTTAATTACTATTAAGGGATGACTTTTAATGAGATGGTGGTGTTGTGACTTTTTACTTAAAATGTTTAAAATGATCTTTGAATAATCAAAACCCTGTTATACCAAAATTACAAGATACAAAACCAAAGTGACCCTATCAGCTATTTCCTTAAGGTACCCAATTCCCCCGAGAGACGAACAACTGTGGTAATTATTTTTGTGCTACCATCATCTTTAAAAACTGACTTTTCTTCCTAACAAGGAATCCAGAACACTGGCTGAGATTGCAAAAGCAGAGCTGGATGGCACCATTTTGAAGAGCAGACCTCTCCGAATTCGTTTTGCCACACATGGAGCAGCTTTAACTGTCAAGAACCTTTCTCCAGTTGTTTCCAATGAGCTTCTAGAGCAAGCATTTTCCCAGTTTGGCCCAGTAGAGAAAGCTGTGGTTGTAGTGGATGATCGTGGTAGAGCTACAGGAAAAGGTTTCGTAGAATTTGCAGCAAAACCTCCTGCACGAAAGGCTCTGGAAAGATGTGGTGATGGGGCGTTCTTGCTAACAACGTAAGTTTTAAGCATCTTATCTTTCTATCCAGTTACATAAGGGCTTCTTTCTGTTCTGAAATTGTCTTTTCTTTGCAGTTCTTACAGGCCCATGGTAAGTAGGTATTGAATTAAATAGTCAGTGAATATAAATAAGGAATTTTTGTGTACTGATAGGAATTAGGAGTCATGTACTTTCCACAGACATCAGTCTGTCATACTTGAATTTTGGGACTGTTTTCTGTTATAACTTCCATTCATCTCAACAAACATATGCAAAGCAAAATTTTTGTAACTTAAAGTAATGCTTTAAGAAACTTTTAATTTTCGGTGGTGCAGTAGATAGTGATGCCTGCACCATATACCGAGGGTGGCGGGTTTGAACCCAGCCCCCACCAAGCAACAAAAAAATATCTGGGCATTCTGGTGGGCACCTGTCGTCCCCACTACCTGGGAGGCTGAGGCAAAAGAATCGCCTAAGCCCAGGAGTTGGTGGTTGCTGTGAGCTGTGTGATGCCACGACAATCTACCCAGGGTGACAGCTTGAGACCCTGTCTCGAAAAAAAGAAAAAAACTTCAATGAACTTTATTTTAAGGTATAATTTACATATAATTAAAAAGCATCTTGTTTTAAATGTAGAGCTCAATGATTTTTAACAAATATTATGGGCTCGGTGCCTTTGGCTCAGCAGGCTAAGGCGCCAGCCATGTAAACCTGAGCTGGCGGGTTCGAATCCAGCCTGGGCCCACCAACCAACAATGATGGCTGCAACCCAAACAAACAAACAAAAAAAATAGCAGGGCGTTGTGGCAGGCACCTGTAGTCCCAGCTACTTGGGAGGCAGAGGCAGGAGACTCGCTTGAGCCCAGGAATTGGAGGTTGCTGTGAGCTATAATGCCACGACACTCTACCCAGGGCGACAGCTTGAGGCTCTGTCT